>CM044117.1:10887657-11049595 GCA_024174645.1 Lemna minuta | reverse complement strand
GATGTTAAAATATCTACAACAAAATTTGTATTGACCTAGAACTCAGATACATCCTTGTAGAAAGAACTTTGGTACATTCTAGACCACAGCTCATGATGGGTTTTATCTCTTTCACTAATGACAGTGGTTCTGAGCTCACCAAAATGCTAGAATCCTTCCCAAGTAGAATTTTTCAACTTGGGGATTGTCTTACTTCACACGTGAGCATATTTTGAGCATCTTATATCCTCCCATGTATCACCAAGGGAGCTTTTCATGTGTATTCGGATGAGAAATCTACATAGAATAACTTCTATCAGTCTTATGATTGGGAAGAGGTTTTAGGAAAGATCAGTAGCATCAAACCTTAGCAGAATTCAATCTCTTGAGTCTAAATCACAGGCATCAAGAGAAAGCCAGTGATTCAGCACTATATTTTTGGAAAGTGTTCCATTGTTTTGGTTAGTTAGGAATGGCAGTCCAAGAACACTAATCTCATGCAAGGTGTGGTTGAGGATGTATCTAATCATAGGATTGTATGAATAGTGGCAAACTCCATGTTGCCTCGACGCAAAACTTTCATAGATTTTGAAACTATTGCTAATTAGGCGTTCAATGAGGCATTTTCTGTAAGGAATCTTGGATTATAGACTCATGGGATACGATCATATGAAATCAAATCCCATATTTTTCTCTTTCATAAATTACTGTAGTTATAGAAAGTATTATGATCATGTATTTTATTACAGATATACGCATTGGATAAATTAGATGGTGATCTTGTGGGAACCTTGGAAAATGGTTTTCAGATCCCACAATTATGTGCCATTCCTGGTTTTAGTAAAAATTTCACTATTATTTGGTTATGCCACTTATATATACTAGGCATTTGCTTTTGTTAACAAGGCATATAACCATAATAAAGGACTTGATGAAATTAAAAATGGATCTATCGAGATCATCTGGAACAATGAAAATGACCCATGTAATATATATTCCAATTTCTTGATAATTTTCTTTCTAGGATTGGATAAAAGCCTCTCGTGATGCTTTGCGAGTTTTCCAAATAGAAAAGGCTATTTATCCACTGCAGATACATAAAAGTCAATTTCTTTTGAGTGATTCATTATGATATTTGGGTCCAACCTCAATCTCCTCTCTATTAGAGATATGTTTATTACTTTGAATTGAATTATTGATTCGGAGGATTGGTTACATGAAATCGATTCACAAAAACGACTTAAAACACACTAAAATCAGAGTAATTTTATATAAGTATGATTATAAAATAGTATATTAATCAACATGATTGATTTGTTTTAGGGAAAAGGGATATGAGAAAGGCATATGTTTGTTAGTGCGTATCAGAGTCTCAAACGCTTGACTCAAGGTCACATTTGAATCAGATATCCCGATCAAGAGTAGGTGCCAATCACTAATTTTTCAATATATTGATTCTCAATATTTGTTTGAGATCATTATCATTGTCTCAAAGACACTTGATATAGTGACCATAAATATGATGACTAATAACATAAATAAATATTAAGTTTCCATCCTCATAGGGCTCTTAAGTTTTTATCTATCTATCTAGTTTACATTAGCATTGAGTATAGAACATCATTGTCGATATAATTTTTCTTTGATAAAACTTTTCATTTTTATATTTTTCTATCACTGCTATTTTCTTTTTATGTATTTTTTTATTTTCATTTCAGTTTTTATTGAATGAAATCTGATTGGTCTTTATTTTTAGGTACCTCAGCAAAAACCAAAAATCCTAAAACCTGATGATCTCTAAGAGCTCCCTTAGCAGTGACGAATCAACGCTCTCCTCTCTACAAGTAATCTCTCAAGGAACTCTCCTATTGTGATCTCCAAACACTCTCTCTCATTGGCTTTCTCTCAAAGCCTCTCACTGCGACATGATTTCTCAAAGCTCACCTTCTTGTTATGATCTCTCCAGTCAGCTTCTGAAGCGATCTCAACAGCTCTCAAACCTAAAAAGGCCCTGGTTTAGAAACTATTTCATTTTAAGTTGTTTTGTGTATAGATTTTGATCAATAATTTAAATAGATTTTTGAAATTCCCTTTTTCCGATTTTTCTTCTTCTTTCTATTGAACTTCAGAGTTTAATTTTACGATCTTTGTTCTCTTCAATGCTTTTGTTTTTGTCTGATTTTTTTCTTTGCCAAACATATTCTTGTCCATTTTTTTCTTTTGGAACCCATCTTAATTCTCTGTTTTATTTTTTGTATTATGTTTTTCTCTCATCCAAATTTTAGTTTTGTTTGATCCGCTTTTCTAATTTCTATTTTCTTCTTATTTTCGATTTTAGTAGATTTTCCTCCCTTGTCTCCTTTTTTTCATTATTATTACTCTATGCCTCTTTTTAATTTATTTTCTGTTTTTAGTTTTGGCATCCTTTTTTAACCGAGAAATCTACTGATTGAATTTTCATCTCCTCACTACTAATCCTTTTATTCTAAATCAAGAAATCATATTATCTAACAATTTTATTTTCTGTTTTACTTTGTCAAGAAGATTATATGATTTTTTCTCTCATTTTCTTCTCTCGAAAGTCATCTCAAATTTCTTGTTTTCCTTGGTCTTGTAATCTTAATTTTTAGTATTTTTAATTTTGATTTTGTGGATTAGTTAGACTTCACTTTATTTTGTTAGGTCTGATTATATCATGATAAAATTGAGAGAAAAATATTAATCCTAGAATAGATATTACTTCTAGATTTCTTTTTATCACATTAAAAATTTTAAAATTACCTATTTAAATTTTCTGATTCCTAAGTTTCATAAGTCTATCTTTATGAAATATTTTGTGAAACTATATTGGAATATATTATTTTCTGAAATTGTGTTCAAGTTCTTTGCTCTTGTTTTATTTCTTGATCTAATTTTAAATATATTCTTCAATCATTTAAAATTTATGAGTATATCTTCAAATTTGATTTTGAAAATTATGATTTTTAGTTAATAATCAAATTTGAGTTGCAATTAAGAAATAAATTTAAGTTGTGAGAAGGAACGATGTCAAATTTTAATTTTAAGGAAATCATTTTAAGAGTAGCTAGAATCTTTCTTCATATTATTACGATATTTAAGGGCAAGGATGGCGAGAGTTAAAGACCTTTTTCAATGAAGAATAAGCCAAAGGCAGACATCAAAGTGAATGGCTGAAGTCAAAGAAATGTATCAGGGAGTTTATGTTATTTTATTAATTTATTCTCTTTTTTCGTACTTGAAATTTATATTATTTGTCATTACTTATATTTCATTGATTTAGTTTGAATTCTTTTTTATATCTATATATTTCATGAGTTCTTTTTAGAAATTAGGGATAGCTAAGAACACCAGCATACACTAGGTTGACTATGAGTGAATCATACTTGTGAGGGTAAGGGGAAGATTTTTAGGGGAATCGTAGCTAGACAAGACAAGAGCAAGGAGTTAACTAAAAAGTCAACTCACACTCGAGCATGATCATGCGGGTTTGTGGATGAGCGACCTACTTGGAGCATGTGTGGATCGATGACGAGGCTCAAGGACTTCAGAGAGGCAAGCCGATCTGAAGGGAAGTAGGGAGTGGCATTTGGAGCTCTGGGAGTCTGCCCGTGGGAGATGGGACGAACGACGGCATGTCGAAGGACGGGGAAAAAGTGAGGTTACTAACCGAGAGTTTGAGTAGGTCAAATAAAAAGCTCTATTTGAATTTTGATCTCACTCACTCGGCCAGTTTATAACTGCTACTAGGGGATTAACAAGGTGAGGAGTGACTCTAGGGGGATTGTCTCCTCCTAGGATTGGCACAAGGGGTTTGGATACCCTATTTTAGATAAAGAAAATTGATATAACTTCTTGAATTGCTGATTTGATTTCGACTTTGCCTTTGACTTTGACTTTGACTTTGACTTTTTTCTATTGACTTTGACTTATGTCTTGAATATCTAAAAGAAATGTAACGACACAATAACACTAATAGCCCCTAGAATAATATTCTAAAATGATTTTGCAATGATTCCAAGGCACTGTATATTTCTAAATTACCAAAGAAAATTTACCTTGAAGACCGTCACCTTGAGTCTCACCTTGATGCAGCTTAGTTCAATTTACTTTCTAATTCCAAAACAAATTCCTCAACAGTGTAATGAATCAGGAAAACCAAAAATATCAGAATACTAATAAAGATTAAACTAGATTAATCTATCCTTAAAAAGAGGTGGAAATGAGACTAACAAATCAACCTAAAATAACATAAATTTAAAATAAAAATTTGACAGTGTTCTATCTGAATTCTCTTCTAATGCACAGAGTTACCTGATCATTAAGACAGATATGAGCTATTGATTCTTAAATAGAAACGAAAAACAGATATGAAACAAAACAAATAAGAACAGAAAAAATTAACAACTGATAATAGATAATCGGATTTAAAAAATTAAAACACAGAAGTTTGATTAACTCAGTTTATTCACGAAAAAGAAAAATAGATAATTGAAAACCAGAAAATCGGAAAACAGAAAATCAGAAAAATAGATAATCAGAAAATAGAAAATCAGAAGATAGATTTAGAAAAATTGAAAAATGAAAAAACAAGATAATGAAAAGGAATAACGAAAAACGAGATTGTATAAAACTGAAATGATGAGAACAAAAATCAGAGGAACAGAAAATAAAATCGGAGAACGAAAGTGCAAATGAAAATACATAAGGGGAAATATCATTGATAAAAGAAAATAATAACATGTTTTTCCAATAAGTATTAACATAGATGTTCTAGGATGATGGTGATTTAAAGTTAAACATAGAAATCAAAGATAATAGGAATACTAAGGATAATTCATGGTTTTATGAAGGTTTTTCTCCTATCTTTAGATGTTCTTATTCAAGTGTTTTTAATAGCAGATTATAAAATAGGTAATCTAGATCTTATTCTTAGCGACGTTTGTGTTCCCAAGTCGATGTGGGTCAATCTATCAATCAATCCGTACCTGCACTAACACAAACATACCCTTCTCAAATCATTTTGACAAATAGCTATTAATCAAAATCTAAACAGTGCTGAATATAATACTTCATAAACATTAAGAGAGCACCAAGGTAAATTATCAAACTTAGGTTAAGCTAACACCTAACTATGACATATGATGCATGGAAGCAACTATTGTTTTAGAGTTATGATGGAACCCCAAGTCTCTCGGGTGGCTCGCCAACCAATTGGAGGATCATTGATAGTCAATTTCTTCTTATCAAGGTGAACAATGCCAAGCTCATCAACTAGTTTTGGATGGATAATACTTCCCACTTTAGACTAAAACATTGCTTTTTAAGTAATCAAAACTCAAAACTAAAATCTGGCATGAAATAAGGCAAAAATTTTATTCGTAATGGTTAAATTAACAAGAATTAGATAGATTCAACTAAATATTAAAGTGGTCAATGCTTCATTAAACTAATCTAATGAAATCAACGGAATGCTTAATTGATAAATTAAAAAATATAAACAAATTAAATAGTATTAAAATCATAAAAATTAAATTCAAAACAAAATAGATTGAACTAAATATTTAAATGTTCAATTTTAAATTAAAAAATATTAAATTCATAACTGCTAAATTAAAGGCAATTAAACCAATTTCACCAAATCATTAAATTATTATATTTTAAATCAATAAAAAGTAAAAATAAATTAAAAAGAGTTTTTAAAGTAAAAACTTATCAAGGTAAAATAAAAATAAAATTCGTTGGTGTTAAATTAAAAAATTAATCACAATATTAAACTATTATCATTTAAATTAAATAAATGAAACTGGATTAAAAAATATGCAATGAAAAAATATCGCATTCTTTGAATAGTTTTGGATTGTGATCACTTAAACATCATGAAAAATAGTTTCCATAATTTAATCATGATCATGATGAATAATACTTAGATAATTTAATCATAATGCAATACTTTGAATTGCTGAATATCAAAGATGTTTCTAGATTTATGGTCAGGATTGTCATGCATTTGATCAAAATGAATAATAGTTTGTATATTTAAGATGTAATTAAAAAAATATAAAATTTGAAATTCATTAATGTCAAATTATTAAAAATTATTGAGATATCTAAGTGTTAATTTGATTAATAACTAAAAAAATTATTAAACTTAGGTTAAACTAACACCTAACTTTGGCAATGTCTCTACAATTTGGTGATAGGCACAGGCAGAGTGGCAACTAACAAAGTGGAGGGGTGGGGAAGTGAGGAATGCTGGAGTGGAGTACTAGGGACTTGGCATAATGATGATATTGGATACTAATACATGCCCCAATATCATCACTGGGATGAACAAACCCTACTTGAGTGGAATCCAAAACTAGAGGAAATTTTTATCTAGCCTCGTGGGCATCACAAAACTGATTTTAATGGCAACAACATTGAACAAAAATATCACCAAATGCAATCGACCAATATTTTTTAATCGCGATAAATTGTGAAAAAAATAACTTACTTCTTGTGGTTCCTTGAGATCAAAGAGTTTACGTGAAAAATAGATTATCAAGCTACTATTCTTGGAGGCCACAACATGTTGTATAGCTAGCTCATTAAAATTCTTTTCACTCCCATTTCATAGAAATACTTTTTCAATGGTATATTTAATGCGCTTTAAAGTGTTGTGAAAATTCTCAATAAGTGTATCTTGTGTCTTGCTCATGTAATAGGTGAGTTGTGCATGTAAGAGGTGATGTCCATTCATGATAAAGTAGAATATTTTAAATTCTTGATCATATCTTATATTGTGATGATCCTCAAAGATAAACTGATGTAGGATATTTCAAAGGAAGATATATATGAATATGATGATATAATCCTACAAATGAATGAAGGATCTATGAATGATATCACTGAGGAATTAGATGAATATAAGAGAAGAATAATTGGATGTATGAGTATAGGAAGGAAATAAGGTGATTATGTGAGTGAATGATGAAAGTAATGATTGAGAATAGAAGAATGGAAGAGTGAATATTTTGCTTTATATATAGAAGAATATGAATAAGGAGAAGATAAAGAAGACAGAGATTTATATGGATTAGACTTGTATATATAAATGGATATATGAAAATTAATAGTTCAGATAGATGACGGAATGAGGAACGGTGTGAGTGTAAGGTGAGGATTGGGATGGATGAAATGATACTGATATTTTGTGAAGAGGGATAAAGGTAAGGAGAGAGATATTAATAAATAACAGGAAGATGATTAATGGAAAGATTGTTGACGAGGGTGTCGGATAATAGTTAAAAGAGGGATGGGAGTGAAAGAAAGAATGATATAATTCGGGCAGATAATGTGAGGGATTTGTGACTAATATTGGACTTAAGACATAAGAGAGAACTCTCTCACGGAAAGAGGGGAGGATGATACCTGAGAAGACCGTGAAGATGACGCCAGAGATTACCGACGATCCAAGATATTCCTCAACTTGCGACGGACGTGAAATGGTGAAAGACGACAGAAATGGAGGGAGAAAAGAGAGGGAGATAGAATCGGAAGATGAAGGAGATGCGGGAGGAGTGGTGGAGGCACAGGAGAACATGATGGACACATAGGCAAAAACGAACCAAGGGTAACCAAATTTTATCAAACTCAACATGCTCTTTTTTCGTTACAATGCCCGTTTTATAGAAATATGGGGTTACGGCGAAACGTCGCATCGGGCGGTTATTTCCTGCGTCGGTTGACTGACGGATCCAGTTTGGCGTCTTCTGGCGTTCACCCGGCGGAAGGAAGAGGAGAAATCGGGTCTGTATTTGGGTGAATCTCTCCTTCGGATTCCGTCCTATCTGACGATATTCCGTCGTCGAGATTGTTGAGCAAGCAGGGGCAATGTTGATGGCGACAGTCTTGTCGTTAGGAGACTCTCCTGTACTGGATGACGAGAAGGCATAGATAGGCGTCGGGACGATCAAGGCAATCATTGTATCTGTAGGAGTCGCTGAATGACGCCGTTTCGATTCTTCGTGGTTGACGCGTTGACTTGCGATAATCGGAATAACATCCTTTTCGCGACTTGTATTTGTGCTCCGTCACGGTTTGTTACGCAACAGTGGTGACGTGGAGAGATTCCGCGTCTGTATGGTGCTAATTCTTCGTGACGGCTCTTGGTCTTCTTCACGATCCATACCCGAGGAAGACGTGGAATGTCTCTGATATCGTGGATTCCTCCCTGCTTGTGTGTAACTGATGGTAGCTGTCGCGATCTTTGGAGCAGTCGTTTGAGCGGTTGCTTCCTCAGGTCGATCGGTTTTCATACAAGCTCTCATCGTTTTCCTCCGTCGTAGATCACGTGGGAGGTGGAGATAATGAGGGTGGTGGTATGGTGTTACAAAGAAGCTTTGTCCATATTCGCGGCGATTGCTCCACTACTTATCTTTCTCGTGTTTCAATTTCTTAAGGTTTTGTAGGTACAGCTGCAGTCGGGTTCCGTCCTTCGCGTGCAGGTCTTCTTTCCTGGGAGAGCGATAATGTAGTTGCTTTCTTCCTTATCGGCGAAAGTATATAGTTGATTTGCCGTCAACCGAAGGTGACCTGTCCTGACAAGAGGAGTGAGATAACTAGCTCCGCCAGCATTCTCCTTGAATCTGTTTTTCTCATCTGGCAAACAATCATGACCACAGCTAGCCGATTCTTTGGGCTTGCTTTCCTTGGTTTCCAGACCACCGATTGTATTATCAAATGACTTCTCACTCCCTTTATTCGGGATATCATTGCTCGAGCAGGAGATAGTGAAGAGGACGACTATCTTACTGAAACTTTCTTCATCTTCATTTTAACCATGATGTTATTGCTTGATTAGGAGGTAGGGAAGGTATCATTTAAATGACGGATAGTGAGGACTTCTCCTTGTGATTATCTGTCCTCAATGATAGCTTTCCTTAGATTGAGCATCAAAATATAAATGCTCTTCATAAACTTTAGAATTGTGGATCCCTTTGATATAGTTATCTTCATTTCCACTTGAGCGAGTCATGATCTTGAAGTATAAAAATAAGGTAGTGTTCTTCCATAGGTAACTAATATGTATATCTCTTATAAAATTCTTAACTAAGGAGGTTGTTCAAAGAGATAAAGGGATGTAATTGAAAGAGGTTTCCTACTGATTTTCTTTGGAGATCATTAATTAAAATGATATAAGGTACCTATGATATGGTGGATAAGGTTTGGAAATTAGGAACCTATATCAAAGGTAAAAAAGGTGGTTGACTTGGTCCACTCAAGGAATTCTAAGTATCTAAGGATAAGGATTAAATATTTTGACCAAGTCAATCTTTAGATCAATATAAAATAGGGAAAGGAGGGGAGATGCCTCCCTTTGGATCTACACTCTCTTTCAATTATTTAGAGAGGTCTTCTTCATCCATTTAATAAATGGATAATTTCTCAAGTTGTTAGATAAGGAGGAGGAGGATAGGTTCACTTAGAACCCTTGTGTTTATGTTTTGAAATAATTCTCCATCATAAACTAGAATGTTTTTCTCCACCATCCAATGTTCCCCACTAGTTGGTGGGCATACTTGTGTTAGGAAAAAAATCCCTTGATTTGAGTGAGGCATTGATATGCACAAAATCTTTGCCTAATTTATACAATCAAAGATAATCTTTCAAAATTTGTAAAAAAAATGTGTACACACATAGTTAGAGATAAATTGAGACCCATTTGGCAAGAATTCATAGAAGAGCAATTACAAGGTGTACAAAAATTGAGAGAGAAGATCTATACCAACAATCGAGCAGTTGACTTAGTAGAGATGCACACAGAGAGAGAGAGAGAGAGAGAGAGAGTTGTGAGACTTGATTTCTATTTTTAAGAGGATTTTAAATCTAAATTTCTATAATTTATTTGTATAAAGAGACTTTACTTTGATAGCAAATAATTTCTACATTAATTCTTGAAATTTTTTTCAATGAGAAAAGTCATCTCTCATACAAAGATATGACAAAGTTTGACCAGCCTCCAAAAAATGTGACAAGGTTTGATTAACCTCCTAAAAAGGTGGAAAGGCTAGATCATCCTCCTAAAAAGGTGGAAAGGTTTGACCAACCTCTTAAAAAGCTGGAATGACTTGAAAAACCTCTGACAATTGAAGAAAGGTAGAAAAACCTCCTAGAAATGTGAAAAGGTTTCACCAACCTCCTAGAAAGGTGGAAAAGGTTGACCAACCTCTTAGAACGGTGGAGCACCCCTTTTCTTCTTCTCTTTCTAGATAATTTTCATGCATGCTCTCATTACACTTCACCTAAGTCCTTATATTTACATAATTAATATTGATGTGAGAATTCAACCATTTGACTTCTAACAAGTCAAATAGGGCTAGTCACATAGTGTAATCAAAATATAAGAAATGATGCATAATAAAACTTATGTTTGCTTTTTCTAGGATTTGAAGTTGACAAGCTCTCCAAAACTTCAATGCAAGCATCATACTCATCAGAAACTAATTAAATCAAACATTCGATGCTTATAAGCACCAAGAGGATATAATCCTATCATCTAGTAAATATTAACACCATACTTACATGATTCATTTGAAGGAGATCTCAAAGCAATTCAAGCGTACGGTCTCTAGTAGTATCCACACAGTCTCCCGATGATTGGATCTCCTCTAGAACACTCGTCACCCTGAGAGGAAGAGAAGAGATGAGAGAATTTCTAATAGGCTCACATGTGTACCTCTTCTATGGTCTCTCTCCCCCTATTTATTGAATTCAAGACTATAAAATTTTCATTAAAAAAATTATTATTATGTCTATATCCAATGATGTCCATTGACCTTATATGTGTGACCCTTTAGGTCTATATATCTTGTCAATCAATAACTCCATCGATCTAATTACACTTCTTGTCCTCCTTACTATTATCCATATTAACATATTTATCAATTTTATTAAGAATTGATTTAACCTAATCGACAAGTTGAGTTACCAACCCATCGGTGACAAGCTATATCACGTGCTCTAGGAAATATTGAATATATGAGAACTCTCTCATGAAACCTTCCATCATAAGTTATCATGTACGTATAATCCTTCATTTGTGCGAGACTTATAAATGACTTATGGTATGGTTAATTGTCAAACCCCAATTGATCACTTAATTTAGTACTATGTGTGTAAGAAATCATCGAGAACAACTTCTCTAATATTTCTACTACTTTGGCCAAGGATTTAACCGCATCTCATTCCTTGAGTTGATCTCCTCTTATAACGAGGGCAGGCGATCCCATCTTGACTACTCAATCACCTTTGAGGACTTCATGCCATATCCAGTCGATGATATTTTTGAGATCAGGTGGCTAGGGATTCGTAAGTTGTAGTCAAAACACAATCATCTATCATCAAGGCGTCTTTGGCATCTCAAGTCAAAGGACCACGTACACAACTATAACATGAATCAACCTGATTGATAGTTCGGTATAATATAATTCTAGGATTCATACAGATCAATTCAGTGAACCCTTTTTCCAAAGAGCACCTAGTATCTATTATTGGCGTCTCTATATTGATGGCCACAAGATCAGCCAGATCAGAAAATTTTATTCTTTCCAAATAATGCAATGTCCTTCTTGAATATCCCATGAATAAGAACATTTAGAACATATGTTTAAAGATTAGTGATCATCGATTATAATTTCATGATAATTCATTTGGTCATTGCATATGCTCATGAACTTCATTGTTAACATCACACAAGCATACCAATGAATAAAAGTTCATTTTAATGAATATAAATGAAAGATAAAAGTGTGATAGGCTTGCATGCCACATAACATCCATCAGTTTTTATCACATTCAACCATATAGATATTCTCATTTTTCCAATCTAAATGCAACTTATATTTAGACACCCATCTTAAGAGGGTGATCTCCATTTCCTTTAAGTGAGAAGTAATCTTATTAAAATGATTTTAGCTCAGATTGTTCACCTTTTCCTAAAATCGAGAAAGTTGAGCACCTTTGACTTACCCTGACTTACCTTAGTCAAATGGTTGCTCCCAAAGAAATGGAATGATTAATATGATAGAGTGCTAATTGAATTTGACCATGTATGGCCCTTATTATTGATAGATTACCATTGATACTTTCATTTATGTCATTATTAACTAATTTATATGCATAATTATTTCTATAATGATGCACATTATCATGTTTATTTGAAATGTTGCATTCATCATGTATTTCACTCATGTAGAGGATAAAAATCTTGATCTAATGAAAAAGAATTGGTTGAAAAATTATTTGTATTTTGGAAAATATTAATTTTTTTGAATACTTAGGGTTTTTTTAAGAATTAATTTGAGTTTAAATGGGGTTCAAAGGGTTGTTAATTGTGATGATAAGGCAAGCTACCATGTATCACCTATCCATATAGATGTAGTGATCAGTACAACTGCACACATGGCATTTGCACATCGCACCAATGATAATATGTAATTAAGGCATAAAACATTCTATTCTTATGCATATTATCATGTTTTAAGTATATATATATCATTCTATGCAATTTTAAGTTATAATCTCAAAATGCACTATTTTAGGGATAATCACAAATAATTAAAGAAAGGTGGCTTTAGATCATTCATATTTTATACTTGAGATTATAATTAGATTTTATTGATTAAATAATAAGAGAGTTATTTTTATACACTCATTTATTTTTCTAAACTTTATTTTCTAAAAGAAATGAGTGTATTTTTGAAAGAAAAGTGTATTATCTTGTTATTTATTAAATTTAAGTTTTTATAATGATAGATTATTTCATTTTTTATCAAAAAAGACAAATTTGAATGAATTTAGAGTTATACATTGAAATATATGAATTTTCTAATTTTTAGGGATTTTTATGGAAATTTTCTAGTTTTTTATGAATTTAATTCAATTTATTTTGAATTAAAATGAATAAAAAATTATATTTTTATCACATGATGATGTGGCAGCATATGTTCATGCCACATAGCGAACGGTATGCATGTGCACGCATGTGTGCGTATGTGTGCATGTGAGTGATTAGTGAGATAAAGCATCATTTTCAAGATTTTTGCTAACTCGCTAATTACTCACATATTACATACCCGACGATTCACTTTGATTTTTGTCATGTGGGATTATTTTTTACTATTTTTATGCGCATGTGATGTGGTGATATGTGAAGCATTCAATTTGTGTATTGAATCGAAACCGTCAATCTTCACTTAAGTTAAGGGGTACGCAGCACACTCTGATTCGGCAATGATTCGTTTTAAAATGTTTTAATCTCAGCCGTTCATCTGAAGAGTTATAGTGATTGAAATTAAATACGCCTAATGGATTTTGATGAACGCGTGACAACATCTCAGACGTCGATTTTTGATCGGATGGATGCAATCGCGTGACGCTTCTTATTTGTGCACTATGTGGCCAAATCTGAGCGCTACATCTTCGATTAAATGAACACAACTTAATGGCAAGGATTCACATCTAAGTGTTTCATCTGAGCCGTTGATTGATGATGAAGAGCCAAATCCAATGGCCACACCCAAATCTGCCTATAAATACACATGTTCTTTAACGATGTAAACCATTCAGGGGTGTTTTGAGAAATTGAACTGTTTAGACATCTCAATCCTTGAATCTCTTACTTTTTTGTCTTCTAGATCAATTTCCGCATCCAAAAAGGTTTTGAAATTGAGATTTTGTGGAGAGAATAGGGAGAATTTGCTTCTATCGTCTTCGAAATCGCACAATGAAAAGTCGTTGATCTGGTGATCAATTGGATCCTTTCAAGCGCTATCATGTTTTCCTCTTAATCTTTCTTTCTATAATATTATAGTTCAATTTTAAATCATAGATTAAGTAAGTTTTTGACATTAATTTGGTTTTCTCTCTCTTTGCATTTCAATTTTCTACCTAATTTTTTCTCGTTGATTTCTTCACGAATCTTGATCCAAATCCAATGATTTTGTAACTGTAGATTTGTCTTTGAGTTATCTTTCTAAAAATATTTGCTCACCTTAATTCATTGTCCGATTTAATCAAATTTTAAAGAACACCTCAAATACCTCAATTCTCCATGGATTTGACCATGATTCATTGCTAAACTATCTAATTCGTGATTCTTTCTCAAAATTGGTATTTTTTAACACATCTCTGTGTGTATTCAGCGACCTCACGGATTCGTCTCATCAGCCAACATGTCATGGGGTTTGCCACATGGGGTTCATGTCAGGTCTAGGTGGTCTACATGGTAAGCCTACATGGCATGCCTATGTGGCACCATGTAGCAAAAGAAGGTCATAATGGTAATGTATATGTAATGCACCCATTGAGAAACTATAATGGTCCCTCATTCTATCGTCATAAATGGTAGGAAGTTCATTTCCTCCTCGTTCTCTCTCATAGTGATTTGTCTTCATGCTCTTCTATGTTCTTGTATCCACATAACTCACAAAAGATTTGAGAATTCGAGCACTTGAATTCAAACAGATTCCATGGGTTAGTCTAATAATATGAGAAAATAAAATGAGTGAGAAATAATATGATATTTGCCATGTTAATACCATTTTTAGCCATTAAGAAATGGATCTTATCGTTATTTAAGAGTAGATTATTAGTGAATAGTTACAAAATAAGCATCTGAGTGAAATGACATGATACATGTTAATTTTCATAAAAAAACATGATAATGGTGCATGCAAACATGAATATTGTCTAACATGTCACTAAGTTCCAATCAAATACTACTTAACATTCTTGATGGAGCCATACTGTTAGAATTTGAAACTAATCAAACTCAAATTAAAATCTCATTTGAACTAATTGAATAAAATATTAAATTTATTATGTTAAATTTAAATGAAATAAATTAAAATCAATTCAAATTCATATTTTCATACATCATTAGATATAAATTTTTAATTACAAAATTAAAAATTTCAGCAAAATTTGAATGAGATAAATATTAAATTCAAAAATTCAAAACTTAAAAGAAATATTCATTCCTAACTTTTGAAATTAAATATATGTAAATTATAAAAAGTTCTAAAATATATTGAATGAATTGAAGGAAATTTTATTTATTAAGTATGAAATTTTTAAAAAACATCTTTGCTAAATTCAAGAAATTAATATCTTTCAAAATTTGGAATTTAACAAATTAATGAATTAAACAATTTCAAAAAAATCACTTTCAAGCTTATAAAAGTTAAAAATATAAATCAATTCAAAATTTTTTTAATATTTCCTTACCGGCTAATCACTTCGTGCTCATCGGCTAATGCTCGAGTCTAATTCTCAATTATGATCGAGGTGAGCATATCTAGCTATTAATGATATGGGGATGAAAAGATCTTTACACTCTCATGAGTAGATGTAATTCCTTACCCTCTCCATAGATACATCACTCCTTCCCTAAAAAATAGAGGGTACTTAGTGCATTAGATTTCCCCTCAACTCATCTTACTCTTAAAAAGAGTGCAATTGCAAAGCTATTCCTATCTTTGGGATGCAGCGTGTGAGGTGGTTGAAAAAAAAATTAAAAGACACTATATCTAAAGGAATGACGTGGTTAAAAGCAAATATGTATGTAAACAAAATGGTTTTTTTAAGCAAAGGTGGTACCAAATTATGATAATTTAGCTACCAAATGATGTGGATGATGATGGATGGTAAGGATAGATGGAAATGGTAGAGATGGTTGTGGATGAAGAGAAGATATTCCCCTAACTTATTCTCCTTCTTTTCATTTCTTCTTGTTTCTCTCTTTTTCTTTCTTTTTCTTCTTCCTTTTTCTTTCTTTCCTTTTTTTGTAACAATTTTTTTCTTTTTCAAAGATACTTCAAAATTTCAAAAGAGTTTGCATGAATTAAAGATATGGAGGAGTTGTTTTGCTAAGGTTTGAAGAGAGAACAAAAATGTGAAGTGTGATGTTTGAAGTGATATGTACATGTGAGAGGGATGTGGAAGAGATGTGATGGATGTACGAGTCACTTGGGAGTGTGATTATCCCTCAAGTTGACTTTCTAGTCAACTCCCTAGAGTCGTTCTGACTCACTACGATTCCCAAGGAATCTCCCCCTTACCCTCACGGGTAAGTACAACTCACCAAGAGTCCACCTAAAGTGTGATGGTTTGTGTAATTATCCTAGTACTTTAATTAAACTTATAAAATAGAAAGCTGTAATGAAAATACTAAAACAAACTAAACTAATCAGAAAAAACTATAACAAATGATGTAACAAAAATTATTTTAAAAACTTATTAAAAAAAAAATAAATTAATATAACCCCTTGATTTGCTGATTTGACTTTGACTTTGACTGATGTTGACTTTGACTTTCTCTAGTTGACTTTGACTTTTATGTGGTTGACTTTGACTATTTCTGTTGACTTTGATTATTTTTATTGACTTTGACTTTTTGATCACTTTGACTGCTATTGACTTTGACTTCTGTTGACTTTGACTGCTACTGTTGACTTTGATTGCTGATGTTGACTTTGACTTTCTGATCACTTTGACCGCTATTGACTTTGACCTGAAATGTAACACTCGATACACGCACAACAATAATAATGCCTATCCCTAGATCAACACTGCTTATCCCTACACAGGTATGAGCATGTATATCTTAAAATAAAAAAACTTTTACCTGAAATTTTTCCTTGACGATACTCACCTTAATTCTCTTTCTAATTTAAACAAAAACTCCTCAACCGAGTAATGAATCAGGAACCAGAGATTATCAGGATAATAATAAAGATTAAACTAGATTAATCTATCCTTAAAAAGATGGAAATGAGACTAACAAATCCACCTAAAATATTAGAAAATTAAATAAAGAAATTCGACAGAGTTCTGTCTGAATTTTCTTCTAATGCACAGATTTACCTGATCAATAAGACAGATAAAATAGACTTGATACGACAATAAAACAAACGTATACAATGGATAGAACAGATTTAATAAGCAACTAAAATAGAAATTAACAACAATGTTAATAGATTGATAGTAAATCAAATAGAATAAAAAGAACTGTGTAATTTCGAAATCGAAGAAGAAACAAACTGCAGGTTTAGTGATCAATTTAATCACGCAAATAGAATTAAACAGAAGATCGATTTAATTAGTTTAATCACGAAACACAGACAACAAACCGAAGATCAAACTTGATTAATTTAATCGCAAAATACAAAAAATGTAAATCAGAAGAACAACAACTAAATTAATCAAACAGAAAATCAAAAATCGGAAAACGAATAATCAAAAAATGAAAGTCAATAAAACGAATAACCGAAAATGGAATTAGAAATAAAAAACAAAAATAAAAACAAAATAGGACAATCATAGAACGAAAAACGAAAAATCAAAAAACGAATAATCTAAAATGGAATTAGAAATCGAAAAATGAAACACTGAAAACTTAAAACGAAGTAAGACAATCCGTTCCTCAGGAACACACACCCACAGAAAGAGAGAGGGAGAGAGAGCTCGACGAAGAGGGAGAGCTTCCGATGGAAATGCAGTCGCCTCCCTTTAGAACTCGCTGAAGATCGCACTTTCTTCACCAACTTCGTATTTTCGTAATCGCCTTCTTTCTCGTCGCTGGAGAGAAAAATAATCGCTGGAGCAAAAGCTCTAGTTTTGAATTTTTTTCACGTGAGAGAGAGAGGGAGAGCTTTCTTTGTTTTTGGCTTTTTATGGGGTTTTCTGGATATATACACAATTTAAAGAAACTACTTGAAAATAAAATAACATGAAAAAGTTATATAGTTCAACAGTAATAAAAATTCAGACATGAAAATATATATAAGAAGACATATTATTGATAATAGAAGAAAAGAAATAATTGTATGTTTTTATCAATGAATACTTCTAACATTGATGTTCTAAAAAAACGTTGAAGTAAAACTAATCAAATAAATTAAAATAATATGAATTGATAAGGATAATTCATGGTTCTACGAAGATTTAAATCCTATCTTCAAAAATTCTTATTTAAATATTTTAATAGAAAATAATAGAATAGGTAATCTAGTTCTGATTCATAAAGATGTCTGCGTTCCAAAGTCGACGAAGGTCAATCTATCAATCCATCAGTACCTGCACTAACACAAACATACCCTTATCAAATCATTTTGACAAACAGCTATTAATCAAAATTTAAACACTACTCAATATAATATTTCATAAACATTAAAAGCATACCTAAGTAAATTATCAAACTTAGGTTAAACTAACATTACCGATGTCGCCATCCAATACCATCATTAGGACGGTTACTGATGTCGCCATCCAATACCATCATTGAGAGATGATGGAAATATGTTTCATTCATTTAACTATGACTGTAACCTATACTTTATGATAGATATTACAAATCGTCCCTGCTTGTTTACAAAGTGATGTATTCATTGGACTTCATGAGACAAATATCGTAGACATTGACGTGACATCATCAAAAGAAACATATCTTACACATCACATTTTGGTTAAATGGGTATCATAAAAATGGATCAAAATCATAAATGTAATCAATCAATCAATCAATCTCTCAAAATTATTATCCATTCAAGACGATCACCTCAATATGTACACGCCTAAAAATGATGGATAGGAAGATACTAGCATACATGTAATATTACTAAGTTTATCAATTGCATATCAAGATATAAATGATTAGATAAAGCCTACATTTATGAAGCAACCTGTCAAAGAATTTGCTAGGTTAATTATCAATTTATCGTTTATATATCGCGAATCATACATGCATATTACTTATATATCTCGGAGCTCTTCGCGAAGTTTATTCCTCATTTGAACATCACGAGGTTAACTTTTTTCCGCCAGGCTGCCGAGCAATGACGGGAACGGCAATAAGCGGCTCCGCCTTGCCCACCGTAAGCCCGTAGTTCTCCGTCACGGAGATGTCGCCTGCGGTCTTTCCTTCTGGAAGCTTCCATTCGAAGGACCAGAGTAGATTGGCCAGGACGAGGTGCACCATTCTCAACGCCATCGGCAGTCCAGGACAAATCCGCCTACCCGCGCCAAAGGGGATCAACTCAATGTGCCGTCCCCTGTACTCCACGTGGACGAAGTCGCCGCTGACGAACCTCTCAGGACGGAAAAGGTCAGCGTCAGAGCCCCAGGCCGAGGTGTCCCGGCTGATGGTCCAGGTATTCACCAAAATTGTCGTGCCCGCCGGAATGGTGTATCGAATTGCCCCTTCCATTGCTACTTGAATGGTCTCCCCGGCTCGTCGCGGTAAAAGAGCACCCGGCGGGTGCAGCCGGAGGGTTTCCTTCACGACGGCCTTCAGGAAGGGCATCCGGACAATGTCCGACTCTTCTACTCTTTCCTTTTGCGAATCCCCCATGGCTTCTGCGACTTCTCGGCGGACTTTCTCCAGGCTTGTCGAGCTCCGCAGGAGCTCTGTCATCGCCCATTCGATTGTCGTCGAGCTCGAGTCACTCCCGGCAATGAATAGGTCCTGTATCAAACACAAAACGAGGACTTGGAACCCCAAAGGTACGCCGGGGAGGGGGAGAGAGAGAGCAGAGCACCTGGAGGAGAGCTATAATGGTGGGACGATCTAATTCCAGGGAAGCCTCTGCGTCCAGAAGCGCTTGGAGAAAGTCAGCAGGTTTGGAGCAGGACTGCGAATATCTCTCCCCTTGCCGATTTTCTATTTTCCTGTCAAATATATCCTTCGTCTTCCGCAGAAGGAGGCTTAGTCGTCGTCGTCGGCCCTGGAGATCTAGCCATCGGAGCAACGGGAAGTAGTCGGAAAGGTTTGGGCTGCCAGCTTCTACCAACGACTGCCGCACGAGGTCCTTGAACTCAGACGAAAACTCCTCATAAGTCACCAGGTCTTCGGAGAGGATCGTGGTCGACAAGAGGTTGAGCGTGGTGGTGAAGGCCGCCCGCCCAACGTCGACTGCTTCCCCCGCTCTCGCGCTCTTCTCCAGGAACGAGACAAGGTCGCTTACCTTGAGCGAACGCAAGGCCTGACTCTCGTCGAGCCGCTTGTTGGAGAAGATTTGTGAGTTGCAGATCTTACGGAGGTTCCGCCATTCTTCTCCTGGCGGCGACGAGAACACTGATAACTTGTCGTGATCCAGTGCCTTGAGTGCGTCTAATGGCGCGCGGTAGGACACCGCTTGGTCAAGCTCAAGCAGGACCTGTTTCGCGAGAGACGGGGAAGAAACGACGACGAAAGGAACGAGTCCTAGACGCAGGGACATAAGAGGGCCGTACCGTCGCGCGAGCTCCGCCAGGGAGCGGTGCGGTAACTTACCCAGCCGGAGGATGTTCCCCAAGAGTGGAAGAGGGTACGGCCCCGGCGGTAGACCCTCGGGTTTTCTTGCGGAAAACAATCCATCCCAGGAGAGCCAGGAGAACAGACGACAGAACCAGGTACGCGGTGGCCATCTGCCTCCGACGAGCTTCGCTGGTTCTGTACTTAATAATTTCTTGGTGGGTGCCGCCATCAACGACTTCCCGTCGTACTCCTGTTCCGTGCACATGTCGATGTGGATAAGAAATGAGATATTCGTCAAAGTTAAAATGATAACACATAGAATTGAATTGAATTGAAGAATAAGATTTGATGGCTTCATGACAAATCGATTATTGAATTGCTCCAACACGGCAAGGACGCTATTGACGAATCGAGATTGCGAGGTCTAGATAGTTCACCAATAGCTCTTCATGCTATCTGACGAATCTAGACTGAGAGGTCGTTAAAAAAACAAGGTCACGAGTCAAAATTAATACAAAACTCACCAATTTTAAGACATAATCACGAATTGAGGGGTATAGTGGTGAATAAAAGTCGAATCCACGAAGAATTAGGGTAATTTCTGATGATCTTTTTGAATTTGATCAAATCGGATGATAAAATATGGATATAATTAGGGGTTTTGATATTTTTGGAAAGAGTCTCGAAGACAAATCCACGGAATCAGAAATCACTGAATTAGGATTAGGATTCGCGGAGAAATCATCGAATGAACAAAAGAGAAATTTCTAAAAACTAAAATCGTGAAAAATCGAAATTGAAATTGACTCAAATTATGATTCGAAAATGAAATCTAAAGCTATACGAAGGAAGATTAGGATGTAATACAATCCCTAACCCAAGATTGCGCTCAAATTGATCCAATTATTTACCGAAAACAAGATCGTTGATGTTCAAGTGTCGATTTCTCCATCTTCTCTCACCGAAATCTCACTCTCAAGCACTTTGTAGATGCGGAAATGAGTCTAAAAGCAACTGGAAGCAAGAGATTCAAGGGATTTGGTGTCTAAACAATTCGAGTTACTAGAATTGCCCTCGAATGCTTACAATGTCAAAGAACATCTCAATTTATAGGGCAAATTGTGTGTAACCGTCCGATTGGAATTTAATTTTTGATCAATAGCTCTAATGAAACACACGATTGCAAATCATTACGATTAAGTTGTGGCCGGTGGATCTTTGATGGACCACCGAGATGATGTCACGTCGCGCACGTTTTCAGTAATGCATCAAACGCCTGCCATTCGATCTTGATTAGACGCTCCGATGCGTTTATGTCGGTTTTAATCTCAGCCGCTATAACTCCTCAAATCAACGGCTGAGATTAAATTAATTTAAAAATAATTCGTCAACGAATCAGGTTGCGTCACGTACCCCGCCTTTAAGTGACGATCAACGGTTCTGATTAACCGCGCGATTGGATGCTCTAGATTGCGCCACGTCACTTGCACACTTATAAAATTGATTTTAAATTAGAAAAATCAATTTTAAATTCAGAAAAATTTAGAAAAATCCCAAAAAGTTCAGGAAAAATCATGAAAAATCCCTAAAAATTAGAAATTTCATAACTTTCAAAATATAACTCCAAATTAATCCAAATGTATTTCATTTGATCAGAAAATTAAATTATCTATCGTTCTAAAAAATCAAATTTAATAAATAACAAGAGAATAAATTTCTATTATAAAAAGGGTTAACATCATATAGTGGCACGACCTTTAGGGTAATTATCAGATACTGGCACAACCTTTTTCCACTCTCAAATACCGGCATGACCTTTCTGTGGCTCGATATCGGCACCACCTCAGCATTTCGCCGAGGTGGCATTTTTATTCTTCCTCCCCCACCTGGCTACATGTTCCTCTTATTCTCTCTCCGCCGAGCCCGGTTTGCGCGTCGTCCCTGCGCTGAACTCACGGCTTTTCCGTATGAAGATTGGGCAATGCGAAGAAAATCAGATACATGAGGCCAAAGAAGACCACAGAGACCGCACTGGAGGACGAGGAAACACGCCCGACGTATGCAGGAAGAGTAAGTTCCGTGTCGTCGTGAACGAGATTGGGGTTCATGCAGAGATGCTGGAGATGCAAGAGATGGAAAACATCGCCTTCTTCCTGGATATTGATCACCGGGAAGATCGAGAAGTCCGATGCTTGTCCTGATTTATCAGAATAATCAGATTCATAATACGGAATTAAACTCATACATAGATTCACCGGATTGATCTTCATCGAAGTAGATTATTGAATCGGAGAATAGTCTTCTTGAATATCCCTGATGTAACCTCCTGATCTCTAGAGGAAATGGGATTCTCTCTTGAGGGTTATGAGCATAAGGTTATCCAAGTGGACTATGGCCTCCTATTTATAGAGATAGAGGAAAGCTTAAGCCTCTAATCAGTCATTAGTCAGCCCACTAATAACTAATGACTGATTTACTACCTCTACACATAATTAACCTCCACACACATATGAATGTCATAGTCCCCAGATCAAACATAATTGAATCACTTAATGGGATTATAATGATAGCTAATCCACAATAATACATACCTATGTCCACTTAATAGATATGAGATCTAACACGCTAATCTCACACAAAGGTGTGGTTGAGAATGCATCTAATCATATGATTGTATGAATAGTGGCAAACTCCACGTTGCCTTGACGGAAAATTCCATAGTTTAGTTTAAATTAATAGATATTGGAAAATATTGCTAATGAGGCATTTTGAAAATATTGCCTAGCCGTTCAATGTGGCATTTTCTTTAAAAGAAATCGTGGATTATAGACTCATGGGATACTGATCATATCAAATCAAATACATATTTCTCTCTTTTGTAAATTACTGTGGTTATAGAAAGTAGTTAGTGATCATGGATTTTTATTAACAGTATATGGCATTGGACAAATTAATGGTGATCTTGTGGGAACCTTGGAAAATGTTTTTTTTTCATATCCCACAATTATATGCCTTCTTGGTTTTAGTAAAAAAATTCAATATTATTTGGTTATGCCACTTTTTTTTTAGTAGGCATTTTGCTCTTGTTAAATAAGGCATATAACCATAATCAAGGACTTGGTAAAATTAAAAATGGATCCTATCATATCACTCGAACAATGAAAATGATCCATATAATAGATATTCCAATTTCTTGATAATTTCTTTCTAGGATTGGATAAAAGCCTCTCATGTGATGTTTGTGAGTTTTCCAAATAGAAAAAAGGCTATTTATCCTGCCTCTGATAATAAAAAGTCAATTTCCTTTTTGAGTGATTCATTATGATATTTGGGTCCAACCTCAATCTCCTCTCTAAAAATTAGAGATATGTTTATTACTTGAATTGAATTATTGATTCGTAGTGAGTGTTACATGAAATCAATTCATCAAAAATGACTTAAAACACACTAAAATCAGGAGTAATTTTAATATAAGTTTGATGATTATAAAATAGTATATCAATAAACATGATTGATTTTTTTTTTGAGAAAATGATATGAGAAAGGCATATGTTTGTTAGCGCAAGTACCGAAGTCTCAAATGCCTGACTAGCGTCAACATTTGACCTCGAATATCAATAAGAGTAGGTGCTAATTACTAATTTTTCAATAAATTATTCAAATATTTGTTTATCATTATCATTCTCTCACAGACACGTGATATAGTGTCCATAAATATGGATATTAATAACATAAATAAATATTAAGTTTCGTCCTCAGAGGCTCTGAATTTTTATTTATTTTTTCTATCTAGTTTACATTAGCATTATTATGGAACATCATTGTCGATATCATTTTATTGAGAAAACTTGGCCATTTTTATATTTTTGCTATCACTTCTATTTTCTTTAAGTATTTTTATTTTCACTTCAGTTTTTGTTGAATGACATCTAATTGGTTTTTTTTTTCTTTTGTTTTTAGGTACCTTAGAAAAAAAACCTAAAAATTCTAAAACCCTGATGATCTCTAAGAGCTCCCTTAGTAGTGAAGAATCAAGCTCTCCTCTCACCAGTAATCTCTCAAGGAACTCTCCTATTGCGATCTCCAAACACTCTCTCTCATCGGTGTTCTCTCAAGGCCCTCTACTACAAAAATTTCTCAAAGCTCTCCTTCTTGTTATGATCTCTCTCAGTCAGCTTTTGAAGCGATCTCTAGAAAATCTCAACCCTAAAAGGCCCCTGGTTTGGAGATAATTTTTGTTTTAAGGTGTTTTGTAGATCGATTTTGATCAAGGATTCAAAAAGATTTTTGAAATTCCCTTTTTCTGATTTTTCTTCTTCTTTCTATTGAACTTCGGAGTTTAATTTTACAATCTTTGTTCTATTTCGTTTGTCACTTCAATGATTTTGTTTTTCTCTAATTTTGTTCTTAGCCAAACATCTTCTTGTCCAATTTTTCTTTTTCAAACCATCTTAATTTTTTGTTTTATTTTTTGTATTATGTTTTTCTCTCATCCGAAATTTTAGTTTTGTTTGAACCGCATTTCTAATGTTCTTCTTATCTTAGATTTTAGTTGATTTTCATTCCTTGTTTCCTTTTTTCCATTATTATTACTCTATGTTTTTTAATTGATTTTATTTTTTTAGTTTTGGCATCCTTTTTAAATCGAGAAATCTATTGATTGAATTTTCATCTCCTTACTACTAATCCTTTTATTTTCAATCAAGAAATCATATTGTCAAGAAGATTATATGATCTTTTCTCTTATTTTCTTCTCTCGAAAGTCATATTTCATTTCTTGTTTTCCTTTATCTTATAATCTTTAGTTTAGGTATTTTTAACTTTGATTTTGTGGATTGGTTAGGTTTCACATCATTTTGTTAATTCTGATTATATCTTGATATAATTAAGAGCAGAATATTAATCCTACAATAGATACTACTTCTAGATTTCTTTTTAGCACATTAAAAATATTAAAATTACCTATCTAAATTTTCTGATTCCTAAGTTTCATAAATCTATCTTTAAGAAACATTTTCGTTTCAAAAATATTTTGTGAAATTATATTGGAATATATTATTTTCTGAAATTGTGTTTAAGTTCTTCGCTCTTATTTTATTTCTTGATCTAATTTTAAATATATTCTTGAATCATTTAAATGTTATGAGTTTATTATCTTTAAAATTTGATTTCTACCTAGCTTAGAAAAATATGATTTTGAATTATTAATCAAATTTGAGAGGCAATTAAGAAATAAATTTAAGGTGTGAGAAGGAACTACGTCAAAGGTAACTTTTAAGGAAATCATTTTAAGAGTAGCTAGAATCTTTCTTCAGATTATTAAGATATTCAAGGGCAAGGATGGTGAGATTTAAAGCCATCTTCAAAGAAGTATAAGTCAAAGGCAGACGTCAAAGTGAACGGCAAAAGTCAAAGAAATGTATCAAGGAGTTTGTGTAATTTTATCACTTTGTTCTCTATTTTTCGTACTTCAAATTCATATTATGTGGCATTACTTATATCTCATTGCTTTAGTTTGAAATCCCTTTTGTATCTATATATTTCATGAGTTCTTTTTAGAAATTAGGGATAGCTAGGAACACCCGCATTGACTAGGTAGACTATGGGTAAATCATACTTACTTGTGAGGGTAAGGGGGAGATTTTTAGGGGAACCATAGCTAGACAAGACAAGAGTAGGGAGTTCACTAGAAAGTCAACTCATTATTTGTTCTTCATCAAGCAACATCACGCGGGTTTGTCGACGAGCGACTAATAACATACATATTTAACTTGAATTCTTATCATATTTAACTAATATTCATGTTTATCTTATATAATTATGATACATGTTATCATAGTTTTATGAATTTTCTCCATTGGTATGCCATTTTAATAAAGTCCATATTTTTGCATTATTTAGGGTTAATTATGTATTCTATTCATGTTTGATCTTTTTCAAGGTCAAACAATTGGAAATTAACCATTTTCCTTTATTTTATTTTGAATTTAATGGATGATTAAAAGATGAAATTAGAGGAAGAGACTGATGAGATGAATCACTTTAAATAATCAAAGGGATTGATTTAATATTACTTTGAATTCATCCTATTTTCTTCTTAAAATTTATATTTCAAGGGTTTGGATTAAAGAAGACTAAATTTGTGATCCGATGGAGAAAATTTGAGTAAAAAAGGAGTTCTAGAAATGAAGTTATGAATTTTTGAAATTTATAGATTTTTTTGGATTTTATTTTTTTATTTTTCAGGTATTTTTCAGAATTAAAAAGCTAAAAAATCACAAAAAAAAGGGTTTTTAATGCGCTGGACCCGCGCGAGCTGATGTGGCACGTCGCGACACGTGACAGCACCACAAAGCTGATTGATCCAGAATTTATTTTGATTTTTACCGATTTTAATTCCTTTAAAAAATGGCAAAAGGGGTTAATTTCCCCTAGGAATTGAGGGCTGATGTGGCGCGATGTGGGACCTGCGCGGATGCGACATGGCAAGCAAGGCCACGTGGCAGTGCTACGCGGATCCACGCGAGCACCTGCATGGCGCAGTGGTGGTGTGGACGAGTGGCAAGGCCACGCGAGTCCACGCGGACGCCTGAGTGGCACCTACGTGGCATGCAAAGTAATGGGCTGGTAGGTGATGGGCCCACGGGTATAGTGGGCCCAAGTTATAGTATTGGATTGGTAACACATTTGCGTTCTATCGCCCCACCTTTTATACTTGCCAATTCCGTTTATTTCCTCTGTGTGGGATTATGTTCCCTTTTAATCTCTTCTTTGCAAGACACGTGGCAGAACAATGTGCGTCGGATGAAATCGCGTGGACTAAGAAGTGTCAATCAGGTAAACTCTGGTCGACTCGATCGCCATCAAGCACACGTGCGTTAAAAGAGACTTAAGTGAGCGCGGACAACTGAGATTCGATCGTGTTTTCGACGACTTACCTTGAAACACGTGGCTTTGCGAGGAGGCTTCAATCAAGATCGGACGGGCGAAATAAGCGGAGAGCGTGGGTCCACAACGTGCGATCATGAGGCGACACGTGGATGCATCCAGACTCTTCGATGAAAATCGGACAAGCGACTTTTGCGGGATCCTGGGATCGTGGTTGTCAATCGGTCTTCACCAAATCATACGGTCTGCAATTTTTGCAAAAATTTCTTCTATAAAATGGTGTTCTTCCCTCTTTGTATCTAAACTCTTGGTTAATTGTGAAGCAATTAAGCAATTTTGAAGGCATATCTTGAGTTCATCACGATTCCCCTGCGTTCTAGAAAGGTGAAATAACTTTCTAAGGAGACTATATAATATATTTCTAATGGACTAAAAATAATTTAAGTTGAGAGGTGTGATAACATCCAATATATACTTGAGATTTCATGATTATTAGTGCATTTTAAGGCATAAGTCATTCCATTTTTATGCAAATTATGATCCTTTGAGTGCATCTTCATCATTCTATCAAACTTGTATAAAAAATTCTCAAAATGCATTTTTTAAGGGTTAATCATGCATTAGTCAAGATTGAAATTCAAAAATATTTTCCTAATCCTCTTTAAGATTTTTGTTAAATGTAAAATAAGAAAAGAAAAAATATTGTTAATGTACTCTAAGATTATTTAGTTTTATTTTTTCTTAAGTAAATTGAGTGTATTTTGGATCTAAAATGCATAGAATGATAGATTATTTAATTTGTGATCAAAGAAAAAAATTTGGATAAAAAGGAGTTGTTTTTTGAACGATATGAATTTTCTAATTTTTAAGATTTTTTTTATTTTTTATGAATTTATTTAAATTAAAATTATTTAAAAAATTCATAAGTATAAGTTGAAGTGGCAGCAAACATGGTGAAATTGCTTGCATGTTCCCCCCATTGATGTATGCATGTGCCACATGGCACATATGTGGCACACGCATGATGCATTGACGAAACGAATGCGTGCGGCCGTTGAATACACACGATGTCGTGTCAAAACAAAGTC
This sequence comes from Lemna minuta, assembly GCA_024174645.1. Taxonomy (NCBI): domain Eukaryota; kingdom Viridiplantae; phylum Streptophyta; class Magnoliopsida; order Alismatales; family Araceae; genus Lemna; species Lemna minuta. The sequence goes on along the minus strand of CM044117.1, from coordinate 11,021,344 downwards.
CAAACTTACCAATTTTTCAATTAATTAACTAATTTAATGGTATAATGGTAAATAAGGATCGAATCCATAGAGAATTAGGAAAATTTGAGAGATCAAATCAGACGACGAATTGAGTTTAGAAATTAGGCATTTTATAATATTAAGAAGGATAACTCAATTGAAGTTATCCACGGAATTAAAAATCGAGTGATTTGGATCAGAATTCGCGGAGTAATTGAAGTTTGAAAATGGAAGAAAAATTCGATCGCGAAATTGATTAAAAACTAAAATTAAAACCAAATTAAACTTAATCTACGATTCAAAATGTAAATCTAATGCTAAATGACGAAAGATGAAAACACGCAATCTAACCCAAAGTAGCACTCTAAATGATCCAATTAATCGTCGGATGCATGGCTATTCATTCCGCGATTTCGAAGACGAAGATGGCGTTCAAGATGTGATTTCTCCTTATCCTCTCGATCAATTTTTGATTTCAAACACTCTTCGGACGCGGAAATGTGTCAAGAAGGGAAAGGAATCGATTGGCTCTTGAATTGTGATGTCTAGACAGTTCGATTAATCTTGAAAATCCAAGAGTAAGTTTCCGTTCGCAAAGAACGTTCTAATTTATACAATAATTGGGCGTAACCGTCGGATGAGATGGTTCATCGTGATTAACGGTCAGGAATGCGTGTAATTTGATGAATCGACACAATTACGTCGCGTCCGTCCGATTGGGGATGGAGGGTTGAGGTGCATCCACGTCAATCTCTTTGAAAAGACGTGTCGTTTGATGCGTATGTTCGATCTTCATCCAACGATCGCGATTAATCGGAGGTCCATCGGTCGCTTCGAATCTCAACCGTTATAACTCCGGAGATGGACGGTCGTGATTAAGTCGTCAAAGCTTCACTTAAATCTGATTTAAGGCACGTGCGCTGACGGTGATCCGGTGGACTCTACGTCCACGCGATCTAAGCGCGATAATCCACGCGCTTTAATCCGATGCATCATATTCAGTCACGTCACCTAAAATTCAAAATAAAAGAAGGAATAGTCCCACATGGAGAAAATTAAAGGGAATGGTCGGGTATATAAGGTGCGGCGGAAATGATGGTTACCGAGTTCCGATAATCTGGACGCTTATACATTATAGCCATATATAATATTTAAATATGTATGTCGCGCACATATGTCACCTCTATGCCACGCAGGCACTCGCGTAGGTCCGCATGGCTCTGCCACGTGGCCTTGTGATGGAGAATTCTCCCAAAGCAAGAACACCAGGGTTCCTATAGAACCACGATATGCATTAAGGAAGAGAATCCACCCCCAACTACAGCAACATGCCCTCCTCTTCCTCATCAAAAAGTTTGAGAAACTCACAATCCATGAAGTGAGTGACCAAGACCTCTCTAAATCTCTAAAAGAGAGTGTAGACCCAATGGGGATTACCTCCCTCCTCTCTCATTTAAAAACTGATCTCAAGATTGACTTGGTCAAAAGAAATAAACTTTTACCCTTAGATACCTAGAACTCTTTGAAGACCAAGTCAACCACCTTTTACCTTTGATATAGGTTCCTAATTGTCTATACCACATCCACCATATCATAGGTACCTTGTATAGTTGTGAATAATGATCTCAAGAAACATCAATAGGAACACTTTTGTGAAATATCCCTTCTTTCATTGAAAACCCACCTATAGTTAGAATTAGGAGAGATCTAAAGGAGGAACTTACCTTCTTAGTTACTTCAAGACAAAGCCTATACATGAATATTATCATGCACTTATCCACATGAAGCAACATCACCAAAACTTCTAAAGACTACCGAAGCTGTACAAGAGAAAATCACCTCCCATCGACATAAGACATCCACTACTATTGAAGAGGCAGTTAAGGAGAATATCCTTACCATCTACCACCCTGGTTAAAGGTCCTCCGTGAAGCCAATATATTACGGTCAACCATCAACGGAGCATAGCGGCTATCTCGCCTACACAGGATGTATCAAAGACTCCATCCTGAAGCCACTGTCATCCAAGAAACCCGAAGACCTCACGGGAACTTGGAGACAGCGAAAAAATGACAGGGGACTACACATAGCATGAACCGCGATTACAGCGCTACTTCTTGCGCGGCCTTGTCCATGCCATCATCAACGTCTATATCCGGGAGTATCGTCTATGACGACCATCGCCAACAAACCGGAGGATTATCTATCTCTCGACGCCTGCAACCGTCACCGATAAAACGTACATGGTATCAGAGCCCCGGAAGGACTAGAAGAAGACAAGAAGAATCGCCACAATTCTGAAGAGCATGAGGAATGTCCTGACTGCGATTTGATCGATCATCGAAGACCCAGATAATGACAAAACCGAAAGCTAAAGAAAATTATTCAGCTACCTTTCCTCTACCTGCCGTTACTCCCAATCTGATCGCTCCAGATGATAGATAGCTCTCAAGATGTCTCATATAAGTTCAGATGAAGAAGATTTCCTATCACGGACACATTGATATCGTCTTCACAGATATCGCCTCCTTCGTACATCGCAGATTCACTAAAAGACGAAAGAGGCAGAAATTCTCAACAAGTGACTTTCGTCGGCAGTAAAACATCACGATCGAAACTCACCCAGGTTAACACCCGAATGAAGCCCAGCTTATCCAACCGAGTCCGAAGTCACGACTTCATCCCCGACCAATAGACCTACCTCCCAGTCAACGGTCATGACGGAGCCCACGTAAGAAGCAACAAAGAAATTCCGCAACTGGTATAATCGTTATCCACGGAAGTTACGAAGACGCGTCTCATCCCTCCCACTCCTCTTCTCCGTCTTCTATAAAACGAGAGAATGTCAGGGATGAAAAACAGTTTTTTATCATTGAATGAAAGAATTGGTTCTTGGTTACCTTGACTCCCTTTTGTGTTCGCGTTCATCCCGTATTTCCATCATCCCCTCCCGCATCATCCTCGTCGTCCGAGTTTTACCCTCCTCTCTATTCTCCCCCTCTCTTCTGTCGCTTTCAGTTCCTACAGTCAGAGACTCGTTGAGGAAGTCCGCATCATTTGACGATCCCAGGAGCATCGCCTCTTCGCCGACTCAGGTAGTCATCCTCAACTTCCGTACAGTGATAATATTGTATCCAAGATCTAAAGTCCAACGTTAGAAACTCTAATCTCCCTACCATCTTTCTTTTTTCTCTTTCCGTCCTTTACTTTCTTATATTATATAATATAATATATTAACCACGTCCCTATCCCCGTTCTCTCTCTTATCGTCCCCGCTATCTTTCCTATTCTTATTTCATATATTCTATATTATCTCTCTTATATAATATCTCTGATTTGATCAACATCTAAATTATCTATTTTCATTCTTCTACCTCTTATATTCTCAATTTGATATCACTTCATAGGTCCTCCTTTCTATTGTAGGATAATTCTTAATTAATACTACTAATTATTCTCCTCATATTTCACATCTCTTTCTTCCTTATCATTATCATACATACCATCACATTAAGAAATATCCTACATCACCTTGCATGCCACGCTGCATCCGCGTGGGTCCCGCGCGATAAAATAAACCCTTTTTGCCCTTTTTTAATTGTTTTTAATACTTTAAAATCGAAAATACACTTAAGTAAATTCAAAAAATTTTCAAAAAATTTCTAAAAATTGTAAAAATCATAAATTTCAAAATACAACTCCAAATTAGTTCAAATTTGTTTTGTTGGATCAGAAATTGAATAATCTATCATTATAAAAAGTTAGAATATTAAAATAGTATGAGAATGAATTTTAATTAAATAAATACATTCATATATTTTCTAAAATAACTTTATAAAAATACATGAATGTTAATAAGCATCATTTCTCTTATAATTTAATCATGATAACATCATTATGATCTTAAATATAAATAGGATTTAAAATTATAATGTTTACTTACATTTAATTATCCATAAAATGATGTATTTTTAGATCATAACATGAAATTATGCAAAATGATATAAATATACTTAAAATACGATAACATGCATACAATTAGAACAATTAATGCTTTTATTTGTATTAATAATCATTTAAATTCATGTATAAATAGCATGTTATCACGCATGTTAAATGAATGATAATAGCATCAAGTGCCCTTAATGAGTCATAATTAGCTAATATGAGTACTGCCCTTTTTATACCCATTGTATTCCATTAATATTTCTAATATGGGATTATTTTGTTTTTATGCAAGTGATGTGACAACATCAAGAGCATTGGATTAGCACGAAAGGAAGAGATTTAATCTAAATCCGTGATTTTCACTTAAAGGGGGTGGGTATGTGGTGCAATCTTATTTGATGATTCATTTTATAAAATCAAATGAATCTAGACTATCAAATCAAGGAGTTATAGTGGTTTAGATCTTTCAAAACTAATAGACTCTTACAAGACATGGGGCACAATCTGGAGTGCTTGATTGACATTGGACAATAACTTTTACACAAATTTTGGTACACACACATGATTACGCAACAAAATTTTGGTGCTCCATCACGAATATAACAGCCATGACTTAACAATGACGATTTGTCTCTTGAAGTTTAATCTCAACCATTGATTGAAGATAAGAAGACGATTTGATGGCCACGCCCAAACTAAAATATATATACTCTCTCTCTTCGACAAAAAATATATCTTTAGATGTTTTGATCAAATGAACCTTCTAGACATCTCAATCCTTGAATATCTTGATTAAATTATAATCTATACTCAATTTTGTATCCGAGGAGTATTTGAAGTCAAGATTTGGTCGAGAGAATGGGAGAATTCATTCCTTGAACTCCAAAAATTTATTTTAAAAAACGTGGAACAAATAGTCTTGATTGGAAAATTAATTAGATCATTTCTTGCATAATTTTGAGTTAGATTTCATATTTTCCCCCTAATCTTTTGTCATTTAGCATTATATTTTTATTTCAAAGCTTAGATTAGGTTAATTTCTAGAAATTTTGTCATTTTCTCTCTCTTCACAAACGATTTTCTTCTTCTTTCTTCGCTGTTTGATTCCTCTATGGATATAAATCCAAATTGAGTCATTTTTAATTCCATGGATAGATCTTTGAGTCCTCTTTCCAAGAATATAGATTTTCCTAATTTTTCTTCTTAATTTAACATCCAATTTGATTAAATTTATAAACATCTCAAGAACAAACACTCATACTCCACGGATTTGACCCTTACTCACATATATCCAAATTAAATCTTAATTAAACTTGAATTTAAGTGAGTTTGGTATTTTTTTATGCATGACATTTGTATTTGATATTTTGATGATCATACTTTGTCATATGATGGATTAACTAAAAGAATGGTTGAATTTCTTTTGCACATTTATGTTTTCTAATCCTTTTCATGAATTTGTTGATAAGTTATTCAATTTCTCGTGCCACTCTTGCACCAAAATTTTGTATACTTAATAGGGTATCCAAACCCTTCTTGCTAATCCCAAGAGGAGAAAATCTCCATAGAGTCTCTCCTCACCTTCTAAGCCCATTGATAGTAATTACTAATTCACCAGGTTATTCATATCAAAGTCCAAACACACGCTTTTGATCTGATCTACTCACACTTGCCATCATCTTTCAATACACAGCAGCTCGTCTGGTTTCCCATGGGCTGACCCCTAGAGCTTGGTACTCCCGTTTGAGCTGGCTTACCTCTTTGAAATCCTTGAGCCTCTTCACCAACCCACGCACACCCAAGTAGGTCACTCGTCCCCGATCTCACGTGGTCTTGCAAGGTAAAGAACAAATATGTCTCAAGTTGACTTTCTAGTCAACTCCCTAGACTCGTCCAATCTAGCACCTATTTAACATTGACTTTGGGTGTCTATTCCCTTGATAGATGAACTTACCTCAAGTGATTGTGTCTCTACAATGATCTCAGTACATCTAAATGATAGATGTACCATGATATGTTTTACTTGAAAATTATGCTCAATGTATCTATATGAATGCCTTATATGACTTTATATGATGGACGGATGACATCTTAATCTTACCTGAAAAATCCTTTAATCACCTGAAAAATTTTTGTTCTCAAACAAGGTTTAATTGATCGACTCATATGAGTGAGATGATCTTAATCAAATTGAATCCAAAATCAATCAACAAGAGCTTGAAATTCAGTCTAATATTAATCAGTAATGTCGTGTGTTGAAATATATAGAGAGAAAATCTTTATGAATCTGATGTTAAATGCTAGAATATATAGATCAGAATGTGTGTGTGTGTGTGTGTGTAATTTAACAAACCTAGAACTTGAGTTCAAAAGTATCAAGATTAGCCTAATTAGAAGTAAAGAAACTAACCTAATCAAAATTTAAAATAATATTGAAATCATACTAAAATAAAAAAATTAAAATGAAATCAAACAGAAATTTGACAAAGATTCAACACAAATGAGACAAGAATAATCCTAGAAAACATGAGGATAGGTGATTTTTGTGATGTTAGAAAGTGATATGCATAAAATTATAGTCGTCAAATGCACAAGTACACGTGTAAAAATTATACTCAACTCTTCTAATTCAGTTTTGAAATTTAGAATAGTGACAATTTAAGGTGGAATAAACATGGAGGAAGGTTAAAAGATTAAAATCAAGGAATATTTTGGTATTTTTAGATCAAGAAAGCAGAGATGATCAATGACAAGAAGATGTACGCGGGAAATGAAATGAATCGATAAAATGTTTCCAAACTCCTTTTGAAGACTAAAAACCCTTGATCAATGCTTGCAATGTGATTAAGGGTTTGAAAATGTAAAAATTTTGATGAAAATATGAGAAAAATAAAAAGGATCGAAAGAAAATGATTTTAATCTAAAGATTCGCAATGAAAAAAAACTCTAATGATGCTCTCAAATGAAAACATACCTTCAAGAGCCCTACATGTTGCCCAAACTTGGCATCTTGCATTTAAATAAGCTCATCATATATGTGGAATTGACAAGTCTCTATTCGATATTGAGAAATATTATCCCCTTCATTAATGAGATTCACGATGCCTTATGATTGAATATTCACGTACAATCAAGTCCACGAGGAAATCAAAATCGTCCACGCAACTCGCATGGATTTTTTTCCCTCTCTCTCTCTCTCTATGAACTCGTTGAGTTCATAGCCCCATAACTCTCCGTAGCCGAATTGGAGGCCCAAAACGTCGGCCCAATTACTCCAAGTGCCAACAAAGTAGCAGACGCCACTGCAACCCTAACGATGCGCCGAAAGTGAACTCCTCGCTCTCCCCGCCGCTCTAATCGCCGATTCGGCTTTCATCTGCTCCTCGCGTCCTCTCTCCCCGCTCCAGCTCACTCTTCTTCTCACAATCTCCCTGGGTTTTTCACTCTTCTCTCGCTGCTGGTGCCATTTCCTAATTAGACGCTTTTCGAGTATGCTTTTGAAGTTTCCACATCCTCTCGATTCGGCTTTCAAGATCGTTCTATCTGCCCGATGATGGAAAACTCGTAACTAGAGCAGTGTCGCGGTATCTCTCTTCGACCCTCTCTTTCTCAATATTCCTTCGCCACCATCTCCCCTTTCCACCGTCTTCGATTTCTTTTTCATCTCTCCTTCCTCGGCTCGAAAAGAGATACCTGCGTATACACAGCCGTGATCGTGTAAAAGCTATGAGATCTGAGGGCTTCAATTGTACCGGATAATCACTGTCCGCTGTTTTGATTTCAATTTTAATTCCTGTTTGACCGCAAACTATGCATTTTATTGAAATTCCAACATCAAAAGTCGTGATGTCGTCTCTAGAGACCCTGGACTCCGCAGGGTGCGCGCGTGGGGGCCGCTGAATTTCGGCCTTCGTACGTTCTCATTTAACTCGCTGTTTCTAGGATTTGACCCGCCGGTCTTGGACCGGGTGACCCGGACCGGGCCAATTCAACGCGGATGGCATCAGTAGGTGTTTGAGCGAAAACCTGTCAACGAGTCCGTGTCCGGGCGTTTCCCGGCAGGTCACGGTCAGCTCGGGCGGAAACTGAAAGTTAACCACGAGTAATAAAGTCAAACGTTTTTTAAAAGAAAAGATTTTTTAAAATATTTAATGGGGGATATTCCCCCAGTAATAATCTCCTAAACGCCTTGCTCAAACCTCTTAAAAAGGTTTAACCGGCGGAACACTGTAATCTGGTTCTCCGCCGCCAAACGTACCAATCCGCTACGGGACTGGGCCAACTGCGAACGGGTCCACGTACCATCGACGACCCCGCCGCCGCGGTTCAGTTCCCTCTTAAGGGCATCCTCGCCGATTTGATTTCCCCATCCCTCTCATTTGCTACACCACCAAATCCCTAATTAGGGTTTCCCACGATCCTCGATTCTCTCTGTTCTTCTCTCGACTTTTGTGAGGATGCGCGGCAGCGATTTCCACGGATCCTCGTTCGGTCGTTCCATCCTCAGTATCAGGCGCGATCACGTCGTCTCCACTGAAAACGCTCGCGACATCCCCGGCGGATCGGCGATGAATCAAGAGATCGAATCCTTCCAGAGACGAGTCGCGGAGCTCTTCTACGATTTAACTGCCGACGGAGAATCCCTCCTCTCTCTCTCCTGGGTCCGCAACCTTCTAGAAACTTTTCTCATCTGCCTGGAAGGCTTCAAGGCAATCGTGCTGAACAACAATGAAATACTCTCGCGGCCGCCTGTCGATCGCCTCATTCCCGAATTCTTCGAGCGCAGCATCAAGGCTCTCGACGTCTGCAACGCGATCAGAGACGGGATCGAGCATATTCGGGAGTGGCAGAAGCATTTGGAGATTATTCTAATAGCTCTGGATTCTTCCCAGAGGTCCATCGGAGAAGGCCAACTCCGGAGAGCGAAAAAAGCCCTTACCGACTTAACCATAGCGATGCTAGACGACAAAGACGCCGGAGCGGTTATTTCCCAGCGTAACCGCTCCTTCGGCCGGACCAGCAACTCCGGACGAGATCGCCCTTCCGGGCCCCACTTCCGGTCCCTCTCCTGGAGCGTTTCCCGCTCCTGGTCCGCAGCCAAGCAGTTACAAGCTATAGCCAGCAATCTCGCTCCCCCGCGAAACAACGAGATCATCGCTTCGGACGGGATGGCGATCGCCGTGTACACGATGAACGCAGTCCTTTTATTTGTGATGTGGGCGCTTGTCGCGGCGATTCCTTGTCAGGACCGCGGACTTCAGATCCACTTCTCGGTGCCAAGACACTTCCCCTTCGCTGCCCCGATGACAATGCTCCACGATCGGATTTTGGAAGAATGCAAGAAGAAGGATCGGAGGAACTCTAGTGGACTGTTGAAGGAAATTCACGACATTGAGCGATGTTCCCGGCATTTGGCGGAGCTCACTGATCCGAGCCAATTCCCTCTGGGGGAGGAGAAGGAGACGGAATTGAGGCAATCTGTCGAGGAATTGTCTCAAGTGTGTGGTAGCATGAAGAGCGGTCTGGGAAGACTGGAACGCCAAGTTCGGGAGGTTTTTCACCGGATAATCCGCAATCGAACGGACTGCCTGGAGCATCCCTCTGCGTGAAGAGTTTCATCTTTGGTGGCGGCGCCTTGTTTTGTTCCCCGGAGTTAATCATGTATCTTACATCCCTCCGCCAGGAAGAGTATTTCTTTCCTGCTGGAATTATGTACAGAATACACTCGTGTTTATATCTTATAATGTCTGCTCCATTCACCCCGAAAATAATCAAATCGACTGACAGTAATTAGAAAATTAGTTAATGGGTTGTCGGCCTATGAAAGCTTCATCTTAAATTTCTGCCTCGTGGGCTGCAGGTTGGGCCTCGGTCCTAACACCACGGCCGGGGGGCCCAGCAGTGTCGTCTTAATTCATATCTGGGCCCATGTGGGGCCCAGAGAGAGACACTACAACCAGGCGGAATAGATGGGGAATCTACGGGTCTCCAGAAAGACGCCACGTGGCAAAAAAACGTTTTCCTTTTCGCCTCGAGAAGCGGTCTTGCCGTTATGACATGTGGAAGCGCAAAACGACAACGCAATCGATATAAAATCAAAGGTAGGCGGATCTTCAGAAGAAAATTAGATTAAATTTCCCACGTGTCCTGAGATCAGAAGAAAATTGAGATCTTGAATTAGCAAAATAATCGGCGGCCAAATAGGAGAAAACTAGCTGTCCACTTCCTTCAGGCTTCCCCGCCAACGCCCCCAGATCTTCTTTTCTCCTGTAACTTTCATGTTTCTAAATTACATTTATATCCAAATTCTGCACCTCCGGACACCATTACTTCCTTATTTCTCTACAATTACAAACATGCCTGTTCCTGAAAATAATTCTCCTGTGCTCGTCCACGTCATCTTTGCTCTTCACACCTCGTACTTTCTGATATTATAGTCGTCTCCCTGAGGCTCTGCACCCTCTCTCTGGAGTTTTCACCACAGCTCGCTCATGCGAGTGGGAGGTTGTACTGAGACGAAGACGGCTGCGCTTCCTATATTCCTCGGGATTAAGAGGCGCCAATGCCGTATCATGGAATCCTCTATGGTTTATTCCGTTTCTTTTGACCCGAAAGGCGTGGAAACCATCACAGGAGCGCGTTTCCCCACCTCGCTGACTTCCGTTATTGCGTCATTCAGTAGGATTTCTACGGCGGTGCGTCAGATGCAACAGCTCATTCGGTGACATTCTCTGGTTTGGAAGGGAAGGGTTGACGAGAAGGTATTCGCTCTGCCGCATATGCATTTCGTCATTTTTACATCGCTGCGGATCTTATGCTTGAAGTTATTCAGGCGAAAATGGGTAGCAACGGCGATGCAGTTATCGACGATAGAGTTGGATCGTGGAGTGCGCCAGATGACGTCAACGGAAACGACCGGAGCTTTTCTAGGGCCGACGGTTTGGGACAGACGTTGACCGTCCCGCGTCATTCCTGTGATCTAGTGATTTCTTCCAGAGGTTTGTTCATGTCCAGATTTATCTCAGTCTTGTCTTCGCAGGAGGGAAATTCGGATCACATGGTCTGAGTCGAGGGAGAACGATCAGGGGAAACAAATAGAGAGCTTTCTGTCTCGAGTTGCTCATCTTTCATTTTATCTAAACTTGTTGAACTGATTTTTAGCCATTAAAGATTACGGAATGCTTTTAATCTATCGATCAATATAGAAATCAAGTCTTAATGCTTAAAAATAGCATCATGCGGGAAATTATAGCCTTCAAGAGGGAAGAGGACGTAAGTCCCCAATTGATTTGAAGTGTAGTGTCATATTTGTGATGGTTCTATTCCAGAATGTTACTTCAAATCTCTTTACAAAATTATCTCTTATATGATAGATTTTATGTTCCGGTTTCAGGCTCAGAACAGTTTGAAACTTCGAAGAAGCGATCTAACAGCAGAGGCCAATTATCTAACAATCAAGAACGTATATTTGGTCAATTTAGGAGCAAGGAAAATGAGATCAAGAAAAATGACCAGAAACTCGATAAACTCTGTTCAATTGAGAAGGTGGTGAATATCGTTTTTGGGCCAATTATCGTCTACATTTATCTGCTAGAATTTAAATTATTTTCCAAGTTGATACTGTGTACGGCTACCCTAAGGAGAAAAAAATGACCATAAGACAGTGACATGTAGGGGTCAGAGTTCGAGTGATCATGATGAACAGTCTCGTGTAGGTCATGAACATGGTGAGTTTCGACCATGTCAGGTCATTTGGAGAGGGGAGGAGATTCCTTGCAGTGAGAACTCTCTCTCTCTCTTTCTCTCTCTCTGTGGGTGTATCTATCTATCTATCTATCTCTCTACTGATTACCTCAAGAGTTGTGTAAATTCCTTAGTGTGTAGATTATGGTGATGATATATTTGATCAAGTCCTCAAACTCGGTGAATTCTTACAAGGGATGGTGATGATATGATCTTGGCAAGGGATATATCCTGTGTATCTCAGAATGTAAACCAAAAATGCTGATAAGGTTGAATTCAGAGTTTCCAGACGAAGAGAAAGATGTGGAATTAAATGAGACCGAATGAGAGAGAAGAGATGAATCTAACAGAAAGAAATAGAGGGGGAGAGAGGATTCAGTAGTTGCCTTTGGATCTTCTGAGGGAGAGGGAGAACACTTGTTGGCGTACTACCAGGAAGAAGAGAGGGGAAACTATGAGATTTAGCCCTAACTGATACCTTGTCATTGAGGAAATGGATGTGTCATTCCACATGGAAACAGTGTGGACCCGCAGATCCTCATGACACTAATGACCCAATGTGAACTGATCATTGCCCTGGAAACATAAACCCTAGGCATTTATGGCCTGAAATATTTCATCAATGAGATTTAGCGTGGCTAATCACACCTCTCTTTGGTGGTCTAGAAAGGTTCACACATCACTCATGGACCTGGGAACCAGCTAGGTATAACCCTTTTCATGTCTCTGGAGAGTTGGGATGAAGGGAGTATCACAGGTGAGGGCAGTCTAGTGGCTCGGCAAACCTCAAGGTGCAAATTCTTGATAGCCTCTCCAAGTTAGCTCTCGACATTTATGGCGCAGTCATGTAAGTCATAGATCATATAAGGGTTGTGGTAAGCAAAGTCACAGTAGATTTCTGGTTTTAAGGCTCACCTGAACAGCAGTTCAGCCAGAAAGTCCTGAATATGTCCAGCTAAAACTCAAATTTGATTGTGTGGCCGGGGGATGGCAGACAGAATCTCTAACAGTCGCCCATCCACATCAGCTGAGCTAGTGGTGGGACAAGAGACCCACCCCATGTGGGTGGTGCATCCTTTGGACAGTGCAAGGCTACAAATAATCCACTGCCTAGTCTTCTATGTTAGAGGTTGATTGGTATTTTAGGGCCACAAAATTAGCAGTGTAAGATAAATGACAAAATAAGGATAATACGAAGAAAATTTGTCCCAAAATGGTGACAACAGAGGAGTTGAGCAGAGAAGTCTATTAGTATTGGAAGAGGGTGGGTGAGAGAAAGAATGGTCCAGAGAGTGTAAGAATGTTTCAAGAAAGATGACACGTACAGAGAATGCGAGGTGGAGAGGGAGGGAGCACAATAGATCAAGGGTGCACACAAGGGAATGCCATTGAAGCCCCGAGCGCCTCAATTCCTTCGTTCTGTTGATGAGGACTGCACCACCCAAGCAAATATCTGGGGAGTGTGGAGGTGATGCAGATGAATGTATTGCCAAAGAGACAGTAGAGTCTCCTCTCTGGCAAAGATGAAAAATGACTACCATGGCAATGAAGATGATGATGATGCCTCTCTCTCTGCCAAAGCAACCAGAAATAGAGGGCCAGAGACATATGCCTCTCTCTCTGACAATTCAAAAAAAAGCATGAAACTTATTTTTTTAATTATATTAATTCTTCTCATTTTTCTGCATTTTCTCTTTTTTTCCTCATTTTCCTCCTTTTTTTCAAGTTTTTTCTTTTATTTTGGGGAGGGAAATACCTGGTCACTCCAGTTCAACTGAACTGGCAGCTCAGTTGGCCTTTGCTGGACTGGTCCAGCTGCTTGAGCAGGGCCCTAGACAGGGGAAACCCTTGGTGACCACCACCACAACATCCCGTGATGGGGATGTGAGTTCTGGCCGCCACTGCTCCTTGCAGCTGGCACCAGCGGGAGGTAACATTGATTGGAGAAGTGCTGAAAGAGGGGCATGGCTAAGATGCGCTGGCAGGAAGGCTGCTGGTGGCTTCCATGGCTGCAGAGGGCTCAGACGGTAACAAGGGCTTCAAAAGCCAACAACCGCGACAAGATAACAGGGCGGCGACAACACAATGGCAGCAGCATCAGGGCATCAGGGCGGCAGAAGCACAATGGCGGCAGTGGCAACATAGTTAGGCCAAAGAATGAATCCATGGCTCTAAAACTATGTGAAGGGTTGACACCCTAATAGTTAGATTATATAGACAGAAAGTACATGCCTCTACAAATAAAGGAGAAAGAGAATAGAAACAGAAATTTGTCCCGTGTGAGACTAAGGTGAGACCATGCCTCAATATATACAGGAGAAGAGAATATAAATAGAAAAGGATTAAGGGCTCCTTAATGGGCCGACTTTATTAGGTTATACTCTAATAGGCCCAGTGGGTCACTCTAATAGACTTTTAGCTCTATCTTATTCCCTTTTCTCGTACTCTGCTGATGAAAATAATTTACTCTACAGAAACATATAGTTGAGAACTTGGTGAAAACTCAGGAGGCAGCATCTGAAGTTAGCCTTTTCCGAGACATCCCAATTGCATCAGAATTACCGGGGCTGGATTCCATCAATTCTTCCCTTGCAGATGTTGCAGAAAATCCTTCGAAATCTATCCAGTCCATTCCAAAATTGAATATTGCAATGCTTGTTGTTGGAACAAGAGGGGATGTTCAGCCGTTCATGGCGATTGCAAGAAAACTGCAGGTGTGTTGATACTTCGTCACTGTCGAAATCATGCTATTCATTTGCTACTATATAAAGATGAGTGTTTTACTTAAAAAAAATGGATAATGCTTATCTTTGCTGTATTTTGATACTTTGTAAGCCACCATATCTTTCTTTGGCAGGATATTGGTCATCGTGTTAGGTTAGCAACTCATGTTGAGTTTGGCTCATTTGTGAAGTCCGCTGGCATTGACTTTTATCCCCTGGGTGGTGATCCTCGCATACTATGTAGCTGTACGTTCTCAGGATACTATCATATGTTAAACTCACATTTTTATGAATAATCTTATCACGATTTCTTGTATAATGGGTCTTTCATCTATTATGATCATTTTAACCAGCGTTAAGTGCTGATGGCATGATTCACACACTTCGTAGAAATTGGCCTTTGTGAATTATCATTTTTAAAAGAAGTATCCTCGTCTCTAAAACTGTCTCAACAGTTATTGTACAAACATAAGCTTAGTCTGCTAGATTTTTTGGACGTGATCCAGGGGTAGTTTGATAATTTATATGAAATGTATGATATATTTTTTTATAGGATGTGTCTCTCCTCAATAGCGTGAACGCTTCTTTTTAATACCTTTTTATTTGGTATCTTTCAGACATCGTGAGAAGTAAGAGTATTCTCACATCAGCTCCAGCAGAAGTAACCATACAGAGGAGAGAAGTGAAGGCAATTATTCACTCCCTTCTACCAGCTTGCACTGAACCTGACCCGGGTACAGGGGCTCCATTTAGGGCTCAAGCTATCATTGCCAACCCGTTTGCATATGGTATGCTCGCGTTATGATGATGTCTCTATCTAATGATCATGTAAATGTCTGTGATAATGGTAACATTCGATCATCAAAATGCAGGCCATACACATCTAGCTGAAGCTCTCAGAGTGCCAATACACATATTCTTTACGTTGCCTTGGACGTGAGTGCTGGTGTAAATTTTGCTATAATTTTTGTCGGACTCTAGGATTATTTGGGTAATTTCCTGCTCCGGGGATATTTTGGGTCTTTGTAGTCTGTGTGGCTGAGCCTATGAGGCGTGCCTCTCTTGAATGCCAAGCGCCAGCTTGTGCATACGCAGTTCTAATCTCAGGGGGCCGGGGCTTTTCTACCCTCTCAATACGCAGTTCAGCATCTGTTCTTTAATCTTACTGGTTAAGCCAATCATGGACAGGCCGACGACGGAGCTTCCGAATGTACTTGCACAGTTCCCTCAGAGGGCTGCTTACCGGGTATACAACGTTAAATATGTTATATTATTGTGTCAATATTTCTCATATTTTAATCATTTTTCGTACTGTAAATTCAGCTCTCGTATTTTCTCGTGGATCTCGTGATATGGTGGTGCATCAGGGATCTCATAAATGACTTCAGGATGAGGACGCTGAAACTCTCTCCCATCGCGTACTTCAGCACTTACCATGGGTCCATCTCTCATCTGCCCACTGGGTACATGTGGAGCCCACTCCTTCTGCCGAAGCCTCATGGTACGAGAGCGTTCTTGGCGAGGTAAGCTGAATTGCCTTCTGATAGCCTTGACGGTCTATGCGTTGACTTTTCAGATTGGGGCCCGCTGGTGGACATCCTGGGCAACTGCTTCTTGGATCTTGAGCTTGACTTCCGGCCTCGAGATGATCTAGTCGACTGGCTCCAACGTGGGCCTAAGCCCGTATACGTGGGCTTTGGCAGCATGGTGAGTCGAAGAAGGGATGTTCTGTGTTGACTTTTTTTGGAGGTTCTGATGGGCGATCCATTTCTTCTGTCTCTGAGTAAAGCCTATCGAAGATGCGAGGCAAAAAGCTGACATGATCATTAAAGCGCTGAAGCAGACGGGGCAGAGAGGAATAATCAGTCGAGGATGGGGAAACCTGGTTCCGACGAGTAAGTATCTTCCTTCTCTTTGATCCTTTTCGATTCTCGATGAGATCGTGGAGAATCTTTATCGATTCTTTTTTGTAGTCAAGGAAATTAATGACGAAGTTTTCCCCATCGAGGAATGTCCGCACGAGTGGCTGTTCCCGAGATGCGCGGCAGTGGTAAGCCAACCACTATTTTTCGTGGATCGAGGAAAACCAAAGTCGAAACTTCAAAGTAGCTACAGTCCTATGAAAACTCGATTTCGAAGAACAATTTTCACAATCCATCTTGTTTTTGTCTTGAAATCTTTAAAAACCATTCCGTTTTTCAAGAAACACGTAGATCCGGAGATAGAGTAAAACGTTTTCCACTTTATTTTGATTTCTTCTCTGTAATCTACGTCTTGTGAATTGCAGATTCACCACGGCGGAGCGGGTACGACAGCCATAGGACTAAGAGCCGGGGTACTCCTCCTAGATCACTCAATTTTCTGATCATCTATAATCATTAAATAAAACTCCTGTCATTTTTAACTCGTTTCTCATGGATGATCATGCCAGTGTCCAACAGCCGTGTTGCCATTCTTCGGGGACCAGTTCCTCTGGGCCCAGAAGATCCACGAGAAAGGCCTGGGACCTCCTCCGATCCCTTTCTCTCACCTCACCCTGGGAAAACCTTACCAGCGCCATCAAATTCCTGCTAAACCCGGATGTAACTACTTGTTTCTACGATTAATATCTCCGTTTTTTTTTTTAAAGGGAGATTAATTGGCGGGGATTTAGGTGAAGGAGAGAGTGGTGGAATTCTCGAAGTTGATGGCGGAAGAAGACGGAGTCGCCGCAGCCGTGGAAGCTTTTCACCGACATCTGCCGCCGGAGATACCAATTCCGAGGGCAGCGGAAGAAGAGGAGGAGCCCACAGGCGCGATCCACTTGTTCCTCGCGATTATACAGAAATGGTGCTGCCTCCCTTGCGCGCCGCAACTCTTCTGACCAATTCAAATTTCTTCATTCGTTTCTTCGCGCGGTCTTTGTGAATGTTGACCGTGGTGCGGAAGACCAGTACAAATAGGGAACTAAATTCGATCATCAGGGAGTGAAAAAGATGGCTTTATTGGGTTCGATCATATATGGGCCTTGTTCTAAGTGGGCCAGCTTAAGAACCTCAACAATGGAAGCAGGAAAAACCAAACCAGCCTTTCCGTCTTCAAAGCCACTGTTTAAAGACTAATATGAAAGGAAAAGAAAGATCCCGACGAATTGCCCGTTCAAGACCATCAGGCCCAAAGTGGTCTTATTAGTCAAGGAACGGCCCATCCCGCCGCCGTGCCTGTACCCAACTCTGACAGGAGTTCTGTTTTCTAAACGGCCGATCCTTCGCGCCGCTTCTTGCAAGCTCCCCATCTTTCACAAGACTCAGGAGATCGTCTCTTCCTCGGAGACCGCCGTCTGTCTGATTGGTTGCAGCCATCTCCCACCTTCCTCGTCATTTTCCACAAAGATCCCTCATGGGGCTCGCTGTCGAGAGGCGTGGGGGGAGTGTGAGTCACTCAAGCTGACACGTGCCGTTACCCGAGCTTAGGCCCCCCGCGTAGGGCGTTCTTCTATAGGTCCTTTCTCTATACTAGCAACCTCGTGTTCTTACCATTCTCTCTCCACAAGAGCTCTCCCCTCTCCCTTCTCTTTCCTCTACTGACAGTCATACGAGGAGCGCCGCGAGAGCTTTCTTCACGAAGAGGAGCCAATGAAGGATGGAGATGGTTCACACCGCTTCTGCTTGCCCCTTTGAACTCTACAATAGAATTCAATCTTTGGTTTGACTGGTCCTTTTCTCCTAAGATTTCATGGCTATGATCAGCTGTTGGCGCTTCTTTTGATTTCTTTTAACCTCTCATCCCCTCGCTACCTACTTGGGTCTCATATCTCTCTCTCATGCTGAGGCATAACTGTTGAGGGAAGAGATTGAAGTTTACATTTATCTTCCATAATTGCCTTTTCCCAAGTTCATATTTGGTTCAGCTTTTAATGGAGACAGGATTGACTACGAAACAAGAACACTTGGGAGGTAAGATCTTGATTGGCATTGATGAATGGTGACCTTTTTATCATGAACTTTTTATCGATCAACGTTGAATAAGAATGTAAAGCCATTCCACCATGTCTGGCCATTTAAGAGGCGGAGAGAGAGGGGAAACTTTCTCCCCCAATTCTCTAATTCTCCCACCATTCACAACCTTGAGGATTTTTTAGATTTGTTTGTCGTTAGAGCATAGTTGTCATTTTTTTTTATTGTGAATGATGATTCAGACCAGCAAGGGATGTGTGGAAAATTTCTAAGAGTATAATCCTAAAATCCTATGAGGTTGAATATAGTGTTTTTACTTAAGAAAGAAAGATGGGCTCTTTTGAGACATCCATAGATTCTTTTACAAGTGTGAATGAATAGTGTTAGAATAACCCGACTCACTAGACCCATGATGTCGTTAAGCTTTCGAAAATTTTGACAAAAAATATCGAACATAGCATCCCATCATCCAGTAAAGATTTAAATCCATACTTAATAAGGTTTACTTGAAGGAGTTCTTGAAGTTTTTCAAGTGTCCAGTTTTTAGCGGTATCCATACAATTGTTGAACGGTTGAATCTCCAATTCAACGCTCTCTTAGCTCCCTCCTCTCTTGCGCATGACAGAGAAAAAAATTTTCTCCATCGCTATATCCATCTTTTCCACTCTCCCACTTTCTCTATCTCCTCTTGCAGCTTCTCTCCTTTTTCTTGCTCACGCAATGGAGAGACAAACCTCTCGATCGTAGCATATCCATCATTCTCTCCCTCGTGCGTGCAGTGAAGAAATTCTCCATCATCGCACTTTTCTTTCTATCTTCTTCTCACGCCACTCATCACTCCCTTTCTGCCTTCTTCTCCATCTCATCACCTCTCTTTTTCCTCCTTCCACTGCTGTGTTCCGCTACTTCTTCTCTTCATCCACTGCCGCGATGTCTCTCTTTCTCTTTTGCGTGAGGGTACGGAAGAAATTCTCTCACACTGCAAGATAATTTATTCCACTATGCTGCTCTCTCACTACCCCTCTCTCCTCTTTTCTCTCCTGCATGCACATAGGAGAATCGTCAGTTTGCCTCCTCCACTACCATGAATCACATGCCTCCCTCTCTTTCACACCATATCTTTCGCTCACTTCTCACTTTCTTTTTGTCACTCCCCTTGCATTTGCGCCACTTTTTGTATTGCTTTCCTCTCTATTTTCTCCTTCATTCCACACTGTCTCTCTCTCCTGCACACGCGTGAGAAACTTTTCTTTCATTGTCGAGTCCTATTTTGCACACACCCTCTTGCTCTCTCTACGACCCCACTTTTCTTTCTCTCACTTCCTCTCTCTCTTTATTCTCTCATACGCCCATCAAAAGAGGAGAGAAGAGAGAGGAAAGAGAAAAGAGAATATTAAAGTTATTTTTTAGGTTAACCAAGGGAATTCAATCAGCACATATTTTAAGCAAATGACTTGGAAGAGAGAAAAAGATCAACGATCTAGATTGCTTTAGATTAAAAGCTTGATGTCTGACGATCCTCATGAATTTTGGAGTTGAAATTTTGTAGGCATGGCCATCATTTCGTGCTCTACCTCCTTATTATGGTTGATTATAAATTTGAGGAAAAAAATTAAGTTCTATAACATTTTATTAGTGGTTTCTATTATTGGCTAGCTGGAGGAAAGAGAGCACCGATATATGGGCTAAGTCCAAGAAAGATATATGGGCTCTCAAAAGAATGCTTGATTGGAGAGTATCGTTAGAGTGAGTTTTGATTGTAAACCTTTAGATTAAGATTTACTCTTTTCGATCTTTTCTATTTTCTCAATCCTTTCCATCCACATTTTTCATATTTTCAGCCCTAAATCATCATTCAACCATTCTATCAAGAGTTTTTGATCTTCCAAAGGAGAGGGGATGTATTTGATCGGTTCATTATGTTTTCCGAAATACACCTCCTTTTTAATCGATCATTTCTACTATCTTAATCTAAAATATAAAAAAAATATTTATTTCAATCTTCTAACCATCCTCCTTGTGCATTCAACCTCAGCTTATCATTGTTCTAAGTTTTAAGATCAAATCAAATAATTGAGTATATATTTTGATATGTAATTTCACATTTTTAAAAAACATGATTTCAAACTTGTCAATGTCCTTCTCTTATATCTCTTGAATAGAAATAATTAGAATACATGTTTAAAGGTTAATTATCATTTCTATTATAATCTTATCTTTATTAGCTTAGTCATTTCATATGCCCATGAAGTTCATTATATACATCACATAAGAATAAAATGAATAAATTTATCTTAATCAATATAAACAAGACATAGAAGTGTGATTTGGCTTATAAGCCACATAGTACCCTTGAGACATCAGTAAAGATGATGCATGTCAAATACATAAATGATATAACATTTTGTGTAAGTGGATAGCCAAAAAACTGTTGGGATATGAGGTCGATAACTTTCTAAAATTTTGATCAAAACATCAAATGCAACGGAATTCATTGAATCGGATATTCAAAATATCAAGCCACCAAAGAACAGATGATCCGATCATCTAGTATGAATGAGAAAAATATACTTACAGGGTTTCCTTGAAGGAGTTCTTGAAGCTATTCAAGTGTCTAGCCTCTAGTGGTATCCACACGGTCTCCGGATGGTTGGATCTCCTCTTCAGAGCTCTTCACTAAGAGAGAAAGAGAAGAAAGGAGATAATTCCCACAAGGCTTACATGGGCACATTCAGTTGTGGTCGTTCTCCCCCTATTTATAGACATTTGGTATGAGGTTTTTTCATAAAAACCCTCATAATTACATCTATATCCACCAACATCCTTAGACCTTATGTGTGTGTGACCCTCTAGGTTCATATATCTCACTAGTTAATAACTCTATAGACCAAATAACACCTTATTGGTCAACCTTAATTAATTATCCACATCCATATATAGATTAATTAATCAAATATCGATTTAACCCAATCGATAGGTTGAGTTGCCAGCTTGTTGGGTGCCAAGCTACACCACGTACACTAGGAGATATGGAGTATGTAAGAACTCACTTATGGAACCTTCCCGTCATCGATTACCATATATGTATAATCCTTCATCCACATTAGACTCATGAATGACTTAGGGTATGGTCAACTGTCAAACCCTAATCGGTCACTTAAGTTAATACTGATGCACGTAGAAATCATTGAAAACTCCTTCTCCAATATTTCTACTACCTTAGCCAAGGTTTTCATCGCATCTCATTCCTTGAGTCAATCTCCTCAAATACCGAGGGTGGATGATCCCATCTTGATCACACAATCATCTTCGTGGACTTCACATCGTATCCGATATATGACGTTTTAGATATCCCGTGGCTAGGGATTCGTAAGTCATGATCAAAACACAATCATCCGTTCACAAGATGTTTTTGGCGTCTCAAGTCAAAGGACCACATATACGACAATGACATGAATTAACCCAATTGACAGTTAGGTATAATACCATTCAGGGATTCATACGAATCAATTCAGTAAACTCTTTCTCCAAAGAGCACCCACTATCTATCCTTAGTGTCTCCACACCGATGGTTATAGGATCAGCCATACTCATCATATGAGTTGGATTAGATAGTGATATTCTTTCCGGATAATTTGATGTCCTTCTCGAATATCCCACGAATAGGAACGTTTAAAACATATGTTTAAAGACTAGTGATCACTATATTATGATCTCATCATAATTCACTTAGTCATTACACATGCTCATGGACTTCATTGCAAACATCACACAAGAATGACAATGAATAAATTTCATTTCAATGAACATAAACAAGATGCATGAAAGTGTCATTGACTTATAGGCCACATAATATCCATCAAAAAATTCCTTTAATAGCTTTACACGTAAGTTTATAAGCGAAGGGTTGTGGTTTTGGACAAATTCTATTAAAAAATACCCAAGAGGGTAGTAAGAAAAAAGTGGCAAGGACTAAGATAAGTGACAGTTAAAAAGAGAGCACATGTCCAAAGATAATGAGGAACATCTATCTCAATAAGAAGTGTGTGAGTGATGTCAATTAGGTGGTGAAGTTTTTGTTGGTAGGTCTATGGATATGTCATCTAATAAACAATGCCATGATCAACACTAAAGTTCATAAACTAGAAAAATTCAAGATAATTGTATGTGCAAGGGATTGTTGGGGTTATTGAGTGTTGAGATAGTATCTCATAGATGAATTGGCTAACTTTGTCAAGTACTTGAGTGCAGTGTTTGAAGAAACTCACCTAGCTAACTCGAGTGTACTCATCCGGGAGGATAATATAGTAGAGATGGCCATATGGAGAGGATATGTGTGAAGGAAATGGATAAGTTCAAATTGGAAAGAAAATGAAATAGATTCATAGGGAGGGCAGGTGGAGCGATGATCTTTGCCCAATTAATATTATTTTCACTCAAATCAAAAGGATATAATCATGGCAAGACTTTCTTAATTTTAGGATACACAAGAGGCCAAGTGTATAATGGTGATAACATGCAATTTATACCGGTAATTACATGATTATTAATGCAAATTAAGGCATAAAACATTCCATTCTTATGTATGTTATCATGTTTTGAGTGCATATCTACTATTCTATGCAGTTTTAAGCTATAATATCAAAATTTATTATTTTAGGGATAAACATGCATAATTAGATAATATATTTTAGAGTAGATTATTTTCATCTTTATTTGAGATTATTATTAAGTTTATATTACAAATAATAAGAGAAAATATTTTTTATATATACTCATTCATTTGCCTAGTTCTATTTTCCAAAGAAATGAGTGTATTGTTTAGATAAAATTGTATTCTCTTGTTATCTATTAAATTCAAATTTTTAGAATGATTGATAACTTAATTTATGATCAAACAAAAAATGAATTAAAAAGGAGTTCTATTTTGAAAGTTATAAATTTTCTAATTTTAAGAGAATTTTTCAAAATTTTTCAAAATTTTTTGGATTTTTCTCAATTACACACGCGTCTGTGTGTGTGTGCGTGTATCATTAGTGGGTTAAGCATATATTAATAGATATAAGCTAACCCACTAAAGACTGTACCCCGTATATACCTATCATTTTGCAACGATTTTTCTAATGTGGGATTGTGTCTTTATTTCTTTCATGTAGGAGATGTGAGACATTCTGGAGCGTACAATTGTGTGAAGTAATCATGATCATTGATTTTCACTTACTCGAAGTGGTACGCGGAGCACTTTGATTGGACGACAATTCATGTTTTGAAAACTTTTTAATCCTAGCTATTCATCTGAGGAGTTATAACAGCTGAGATTAAATGAGCCCGATGGACTTCTGTAGATATGTGACACCATTTCAAGAATTCGATGGAGATTAAATGGTAACCCTTACGCGACGATTACTCTTCACATGATGACGCGGTGTAATCTGGATGCTCCATCAAGGATCTGATGCCCACAACTTAATGATGTCAATTCATCTCATGAGGATTAATCACGATCATTGATCAAAGATTAAGAGACAATCGAACGGCCACACCCAATTTCAACTCTATTTATACTCTCTCTTCAACGGAAAATGTATTCATGGATGTTTCGAGCAATCAAATTGTCTAGATATCTCAATCCATGAATCTCTTGCTTTCTTTCTCTTCTAGACTGATTTTCATGTCAAAGGAGTGTTTGAAGGTGTGATTTTGTTGAGAGAATTCATCTCTTGAACACCAAATTTTTGTTTTTCCAAATGCGAAATGAAAAGCCTTGATCCACATATGCATTGGATCATTTAGAGCACGATTACGAGTTATATTATGTGTTTTCTCCCTAATCTTTCTTCCTATAACAATATATATCAATTTTGAAAAGTAGCTTAGTCAAATTTTATGAAATTTTATTGTTTTCTCTATCGTCGTGATTGATTTCTCTCTCTAGATTTAGCTCCTTAAGTTCTCTGCGAATATTGATCCCAATTGAGTGATTTTTTTAATTCCATGGATTCGTCTTGGAGTATTCTTTCTAAATCCACTAAAATCCTTAATTTCTCACCCCCAATTCCTATTCGATTTGATCGAATTTGAAGAATACCTAAAAAAATTTCTAATTTCTCTGTGGATTCGATCCTTATTCACCATTACAGTAATTGTTTTAGCATGCATTCGTGTGTTTTGAATGACCGCACAAAGTTTTTTTTTGAATGGCACAAAAGGGAAGTAGTAGAACTAAAAAAGAGAGCAAAGTCATATTGATCTAGTGTCTAAAACAGAGTCATAGCGCCCACACCCATTTTGGCTTTACGTATGTCCAATATGCAGATCTAGAAAACACAATGGAAGAGATAAATGGCCACACAAAAAAAGTATAGGTGATGGAGCTGATAGATAATAGATTAGCAAGAAAGATAAGGATGCCCATTTCATGCGAAGGAAGAGGAAGAGATTTATTCAATTTGTTATCTTTCATGCAAGAAAGACAATTTTCATGTAAAGGAAGGGAAAACATTGAAGACAGTTTATGATGACTTAGAAGCGAGAAATGAATGTGTACTTGAGCTGGAGCAAGGCTAGATGAGGAGTAAGCTTGCTTTCAGGCTTTGTAATTGACGAGACGTAATCGTGATGTTATTGAAAACACATAGAGACATGTTAAACAATTTCCAAAATCACTAATTTAAGACAAAAATCAAGAATTTAATTATATAATAGTGAATAAGGGTCGAATCCATAGAGAATTAAGCTAATTTAGACGTATTACTTCAAATTTGATCAAATTGGACGAGTAATTTTTGTGAGAAATTAAGAATTTTACTAATTGTAGTAAGAGAACTTCAAGACGAATCCACATAATAAAAAATTACTTGATTTGAATCAAGATTCGCGAATATTAGATAGAAAATCGATCGTGAGAAGAGAGAAAACCAAAAATTAATTTAAAATTCAACTACTCTACAATTTGAAATTAAAATCCAATGATACAAGACGATAGATTGGAGGAAAACATATAATCTAACCCAAAGTCGCACTCGAAATGATCCAATTGATCGCGGGATCAGAGGATTTTTATTATGCAATTTTGAAGATGAGTTTTGGCATTTAAGATGCGATTTCTCCATTTAATTTTGATAAAATCTTGATTTCAAGCACACCTTGGACTTAGAAATCGATCTAGAAGAGGAAAAAATCAAGAGATTTAAGGATTGAGATGTCTAAACAGTTCAATAGCTCAAAACATCAAAGAATACATTTTCCGTAGAAGAACATACGTATAAATAAGCAAATTTTGGGCATGACTGTTAGATTTGGTTCTTCATCTTCAATCAACGGCTTAGATGAAACGCTTAGATGCGAATAGTTAACGTTAAGTCATGTCCATTTGATCGAAGATGGAGCGCTCAGATTTTGCCACGTCAAGCGTGAAGAAGAAGCGTTGCGAAATCTCGTATGTCTGATAGTCAATCGACATTTTGAATTCTCATATGGCTCTTCAAATATTAGTCGTTATAACTCAAATGAATGGCTAAGATTGATTTGTTTAATAAAACGACTCATTGTCCACTCAGATGCTGCCACGTACCCCCTCACTTAAGTGAAATTGAAGTGTTGAGATTAAATGACCTTTATTCGCATCTATAGAATGCTCGTGAGCATGCCACGTCACCTGCACAATTTATTAAACAAAAATAGTCCCACGTGAAAAAAATAAACACGATCTGACAGGTATATAAATCATGTGTGTTAAGTGGGCTTAGCGTATATCTTGAAAAGGATGCTTAGCCCACACACGTGCACATGCGCGTGCCCACACACACACATATACTCATATGTATGTGCCACGTGGCGCGTATACATGTCACCACGTGGAGACACATCATTCGCCCGCCGCGTCAGCTGCCACATCAGCTTGCAATAAAAATGATGATTTTTTAATTTTAAAAATCTAAATAAATCCAGGATAAATTCCAAAAAATTCTAGAAAAATTCCTAAAAATTAGAAATTTCATAAATTTAAAAAACTCTAAATTAATCAAAAAAAAATTTTGGATTAGAAATTATATAATCTATCATTTTAAAAAGTCAAATTTAATAAGTAATAAAAGAATAAATTTTCATTTAAAAAATATACTCATTTCTCTTAGAGAATAAAACTTAAAATAAATAAATGAGTGTATAAAAAGTATTTTCTCTTATTATTTAACATTAAAACCCAATTATAATCTCACATTTAGATGGGAATAATCTACTTTAAAATATATATTTAAAAATACATAATTATCTCTAAAATAATACATTTTGAGATTATAAGTTAAAATTGCACCAAATGATAGATATGCACTCAGAGTATAATAACACTCATAAGAATGAAATGTTTGATGCCTTAATTTGTATTAATAATTATATAATTGTATATGTAAATTATATGTTATTAGTAATCTATATGGGTTAAAATTAATCTTAATTATTGAAGCAGTGGAGGTGGCATACCTTAGGGAGAGGGAGATGCTGAAATGGTGAAGGAACCTTTTCCATCATTTCATAAGGTTAGTTGAACTTTCCAACTTTTAAGGAGGTTTATCAACACTTTCCACCTTTTTAAGAAGTTGGTCAAACTTTGTCACATTTTTAGGAAGTTGGTCAAACCTTGCTATCTTTTTAGGACTTTGGTTTAACATTTAAAGATTTTTGTTGATGGAGATTGTGTGGCTTATAAGCCAATCACACTTCTAGGTGTCTTGTTTATGTTCATTGAAATGAAAATTTATTCATTATCATTCTTGTGTGATATTTGTAATGAAATTTTCTAGCATATGCAATGACTAAGCGAATTATGATGAGATCATAATATTGTGATCACTAGTTTTTAAACATATGTTCTAAACATTTATACTCATGAGATATTTGAGAAGGACATCAAATTATTCATAAAGAATATTACTATATGATTCGACTCATGTGATGAGTATGGCTGATCTTGTAGCCATCGGTGTGGAGACATTAAGGATAATTAGTAGGTGCTCTTTAGAGAAAAAGTTCATTGAATTGATTTGTATGAATCCCTAAATGGTATTATACCTTATTATCAATCAGATTGATGTAAGTCACAGTTGTGTATGTAGTCATTTGACTTGAGACACTGAGGACATCTTCTGGATGGATGACCGTATTTTGATTATGACTAATGAATCCCCAGCCACGTATGTCTAAAACGTCATATATTGGATATGACATGAGTCCTCAAAGATGATTGTGTGGTCAAGATGCGATGCGATATGATGATCGTCCATCCTTAATATTTGAGGAGATTGACTTGAGGAATGAGATGTGATGAAATCCTTGGTCAAGGTAGTATAAATATCAGAGAACGAGTTCTCGATGATTTCATATATGCATCAATACTAACTTGAGTGGTTGATTAAGGTTTGACAATTGATGATACCCTAAGTCATTCATGATTCTTGTGCGGACAAAATATTATACATACATAGTAATTGATGACCAAAACGTTTCATAAGACAACTATTATATACTCCATATATATCTTAAAGTATGTTCTATAGATTGGCACCCAATAGGCTGGAAACTTAACCTATCGATTGGGTTAAATTGATCATCGATTAATTAATCCATATATATTGATGTAGATAATTAATAAATTTTTAACAATAAGATGTTACTAGGTTTATAGAGTATTAACTAGTGAGATATATAGACCAACATGATCACACACATAAGGTCTATAGATGTTGGTGGATATATATAATTATAAGGGTTTTTATTAAAAATCCACATTACAAATGTCTGTAAATCAAGTGAAAATGATTACAACTCAAGATACACATGTAAACCTTGTGGGAATTCTCTAATTTTCTCTATTTCTATCTTGGTGAAGAGCTTTGAAGTGGAGATCCAACCATGTGAAGATCGTGTGGGTACCGCTAGAGGCTAGACACTTGAATAGCTTCAAGAACTCCTTCAAGAGAACCTTATAAGTATGTTTTCTCATACATACCAAATAATAAGATCATCTTTTCTTGGTGCCTCAAAGTTTTAAATTTTTTATTCAATAGAAGGCTTATCAACCTCAGAACCCAACATTTAGGAGGATGGTTAATCACCTTCTTAGGTGGTTCAACCCATTCCACCTTTTTCTTGGAAGTCAATGATGGCCAAAGCGATTATTGATAAGTCAAAGGTGGTCATGTTGACTGGATGCGGTAACATATGCAAGAATTAACAGATGCAACAATAGGGTTGGTAGACTCCTTAAGGTGGCATACCTTGATCTGACAGCAAGTGATGCGGTTGGGTTATGATGACATTGTACCTAAGCAGGACAACTCGCTTGCTTGTGGCATCTTGAAGTGGTTGCGAGTGTAGGAATTGTGGAATCTCACAAAAATTGTTAACACGGGAAGCCTTACGAGGTGGAAACGACAACCATTTCTTTCGATCCAGCACAACCCAATGCACAAGAACGCAAGGAAACAACAAGCTAGACAAGAGAAGGGAATTGGTTGATTTGAGGTTGACTTGTTCGATTCAGGTTAATGTAGAATTGAATTAGGTTCATCTCGTATGAATCTTTCTCGATTTGGGGTCAATGTAAAATTTGACTCTAGGTTGATTTGGGTTGACACTAGGTCAATACTTGACATTCAACAAAAACCCTAGGGCAGAAAAATCGTGATCATGTAAGTCATAACCAAAAAACAAAATAACTTGATTTCCTTTAGCTACAAATTACATCATCTATGTATTTGACATGCATCATTGCATCATCTTCATTGATGTCTCATGGATACTATGAGACTTATAAGCCTAATCACACTTCCATGTCTTGCTTATATTTATTAAAATAAAATGTGTTCATTTTTATTATTATGTGATTTTATATTTCTTGAAATAAATTTTCCTTTAGCTCGGAGTGGACTTATTCACTGCTTCGTTGCAAACGTAGGGCAAGAGCAACAACAACCCTAGGGCCTAGAGTCCAAGAGCAAGGAGCAGAGTCCAAGAGCAAGGAGCAGAGTCCAAGAGCAAGGAGCAGCAATGGTGTACTTCTAGCCCTCCTGCGATGGCGAAGCAATGGCGAAGCGATGGTGATAGTTATACATAAATGGTGATGGCCGAAGAACCCTAACACTTTGGGGGTATAAATGATGAATAGGTAAAGCCTTTGATTATTGATGATAATACAATATATTACAAGCCTCTAAAAAAAATTTCAACACATAAC
Organism: Lemna minuta; assembly: GCA_024174645.1. Lineage (NCBI taxonomy): Eukaryota > Viridiplantae > Streptophyta > Magnoliopsida > Alismatales > Araceae > Lemna > Lemna minuta. Next base: position 10,991,762 of record CM044117.1, on the reverse strand, counting down.
AAATAACTCAAAAAAATTATTTTTAAAGCGGAAGAAATTGATATATCCTATGTTTCCACTTTCTCTCCCTCAAGTCTTCTAAAACACGCACTTCATCTCTCCCTCACACTATAGAACCTTGTACTCACCCCTTCAGCCTGTGCAGAGGAGACTGATGGGAAGCGCGAGCGGACTGCCGACGAAGGAAGCCAACGTACTACGGGGCCACGAGGGGGCGGTGTTGGCGGCGCGCTTCAACGGGGACGGCAACTACTGTCTCACCTGCGGCAAGGACCGCACGCTCCGCCTCTGGAATCCCCACCGAGGCATCCACATCAAGACGTACTCCGCCCACGGCCGCGAAGTTCGCGACGTCCACGTCACCAAGTGGGTTCCTCCACTTCAAATTAGGCTTTTACAGGAGTGACCATCTAATAAAAGAGTCTTCTTTTCTTTCTCAGCGATAATTCGAAACTTTGCTCCTGCGGTGGCGATCGGCAGATCTTTTATTGGGATGTGGCCTCTGCACGCGTTATAAGGAAATTCCGCGGTCACGATAGCGAGGTTATTTGTTTTTTGTAATGATATCTTTTCCGTTACTCGAACGACTTTTAGAAACTGGTGGAATACTCATCAGCTCATGCAGGTCATGACCAAAAACTGAATAATCTTAATTGGGAGTCAACTTCGTGGAGATGTCAATCCATTAAACCGGTGGCATTGTTGTCGTCTGGAATAAATTCACTGTATTTTTTTGTCATGACTTATAGGAAATTCACTTCAAGGAAATTAAGATGTTTCATTTTTTGGTCACGACCTCTGTGAGCAAGGTTTTCTTATGAATCCATTAAATGGGTGGAATTTTTATCGACTGGAAAAAATTCACTGCTAAGGGAAAGTAACTCCTAATTAAGACAATTCCTTTTTTGATCACGACTTAAAAGAGCAGTGTTTTTTAAAATTCTTCATAATTTCAGGTAAATTCTGTGAAGTTTAATGAATATGGTTCAGTGGTGGTGTCAGCTGGTTATGATCGATCACTTCGAGCGTGGGATTGCAGATCTCAGAGCACTGAGCCGATACAAGTGGGGCGCTCTTTAGATTATCATTCTTGTTTTCTTCATATTAATTAAATTGACTTAATCGTGATTTTGCCATAAAGTTTTGGTTTTTCAGATTGTGGATACATTCTTAGACAGTGTGATGTCTGTATGGCTCACAAAGACTGAGATTATTGCTGGAAGTGTTGACGGGACTATCCGCACATTTGATATTCGAATGGGAAGGTGAATCAGTTTTTACTTTTTTATTATTCAATAAAAAACAGATTCTAGGGTCTGGCATATCTATAGAACAAGGGATCTGGTGAGAGACCTCGCTTACCTATAATAGGAGGAAGAGGGAAGTTAGATCGACGCCTAATCGTCTTACTGTCCTTAGTGTGCACGTGAAAGAAAGTAATGGATTCAGTGATTGATGATCGTGAATCGTTTTTGCATTACTCATTCCATAAAGTGAAAAGCAGCTCTGTTATAAAGACTAGAGTGATACCTCAATCTTCTAGCTTACAGCCATCTGTACTGGCAGATGTGCACAACATCCCAAAATGTAGCCATATTGGGCACCGAAAGACATATAAACAAGTAGCCATGCAGTTCTACTGGATGGGTATGAAAAGGGACATGAACAAGTCTGTTAATGAGTGTCCAAATTTGTCAGCATAAATAAATCTTCTGATCTTACTCCTGCGAGGCCATTCCAACCTCTACCCATTCCTCAAAGCATTTGGGAGAGATTTCCTATGTGGTTGATTGTTGATAGGTTATCTATATATAGCCTCTTTCATATCCATTGAGCACCCTTTCGATGCTTAGGAATTGGTCTAAATGTTCACTAAGGAGATGATTCGACTTCATGGCTCCTAGCTCCCCTAGTTTCATTCTTTTGTGTTAGGGCCAGATCTTCAAGGGAATCTTTTGGTGGGAAATGGGTATATTACAAGGCACGGAACTGAACATAAGCTCTTCTCATCATCTGTAGTCTCAGGGTCAGACAAAGGTTGTATATGGAAGAGACCCACAGGATATTGTGAGATTGGAGTACCTAGATTCTACTAGATGACGTGGATTGTCAGTTACATAAGAGAGATCTTATCCTCTCGTGTCTCAAGGAATATTTGAACAATGCTCAATCAACAATGAAGGTGTCCAAAGACAAAGGGAGACATGATGTTTGTCAAGAGGTGAATGATTTGGTCTGCTTAAAGTTTAGACTGTATCTAATGAAATCAATGCATAAGAGGCCCCAAAGCACGGCACATGATGGCTGGGAGTGGATCAGTGCCCCCTTTCGCTGTCTGAGGGGCTTATGTGAAGATAAGAGAGCAGCAAGATGAGGAAGACCTGTTGATCATTTGCTCATGTAGGTTCATCTGGAGACAAAAGGTTCCACTGAAGGTGCAGGTCCACGGATGGCTTCTCCTTAGAAGAAGACCAATGATGCGCGTATTTCTCAAATGACTCTACTGGATGCTGCAGTAGAATGCATTCTATGCTCAGGAGCCGAGGAGGACTGTGCACATCTTTTTTTCAAGTCCCCTTCACCCGGACGATTTGGACCAGTCAATCAATCCCAGCAATGGATGCAACCTTGGAAATGTCATTCTGGGACTCCATCAGGAGGAACGGGCGTAGAAGGAAGGAGGTAGGTGGTCGCACACACGCTGTGTTATGGCCCATATGGATACGCAGTAACGAGAGACTATTCAAGGGGAGTGCAGCATCTACAGTGCGGCATCTACATAGAGGCATTGGTGGCATTCTGGTTTTTCAGGACATGGCGGGAGAGAAGAAGTTCAGAATGGACAGAAGCATAAATGTACTTTTAAGTATTATATATTGGTTGGTCACCGATTTTCGAGTGATCATCCCTTGTCTATTTCAAAAAAAAATTTGAAGAGTTTTGGGCCATACAATATTTTGGAGCGTAAAGCAGAGGTAGCTGATTACAATGATATTCCTTCAAATGATCTACACAATGTTTTTCATGCTTCCCAGCTTCAAAAGACATTTGGGCCCGTTGACTATCCACAACCAAATTCCTCATGATATTGCTAAGAAACTCGAATGGTTGTTGAGCCATATCAGATCTCACAAGCACAGCAATCTGGGGTGGAGACTGAGGTCCTTTTTAGGTGGAACGATCCGCCATATTTTGAGGCTGCACGGGACAAATCCCGAATAATACAAGAGAGGTTCCCTGATATCCATCGTGAGGACAAACTAGAATATATGGCGGGGAGTGATGGTAAGAGGCCTTTGCTAACCTATAATAGGGGGAAGAGAGGAATAGACTGACACCTAATCATCTAACTGTCCCTTACTTTGGGTGGGAAAGGACAGTATCTCCATGTCAAGGTTGAGCTGGCATCTTTTCTATAAATAGGGGACAAGCGACCACTGAGGGGGCTGTCCAGGATCAGGATCTTGGACTGGGAGAGCTTTTGGGCAGGAACTCTCGAATCACCTCACCCCAGAGAGCTGTCACATTGGCAGTTCTTTGTCTCTTCTTCTTTCCTTCTTCTTTTCTCTCTTCTTCAGTTGAAATCCTTCTATTTTGGGCAATTCAAGAATCATCTTGGAGTCCGTTTCTGGATCTTATCTCATGTTATTTGGTCTTTATGTTATTTTAATTTTTCTGGGGTGAAGGGTTTTAGGTCGATTATTTTTTTAGGATTTTCTGGTTACAGGGTTTCAAAGGTTTAAAGCTTTCATAGGTTTTTGGCGAGAGGCCGATTATCACTTGCCATAGGCAACAGAAGAAAGGAGTTAAACTGGTTCAGTAGGAACGGGTCCCACAAGTAAGTGAGGAAGTCGAACCATTTCAAGAAGAGGGGCCAAGAAATGGTTGATCCATAGGAGGTAAATTGGGGCAGTCGATGTAAAAGGAGGATGGGACATTAAAGAGGGCATTCTTGGCGATTGCGAAGTCCAGAGGAGAGTGTGGGGAGTCTCTCAAACACCTTATCTAGGAAATCAGTCGGAGTGACTGATTTCCTCCTTCTAGCCTACCTTATTCCTTCTTTCTTTCTTCTTTCCTTCTTCATTGTATTCATTTTCAAAATTCAAGAAGAGGTTATTCTTCCTTCAGATTGGGTTTTCTACCAGGTTTTTGGGGGTTATTTAATGGCTTACTGTGTTTTGGGTCAAGGGTTCGTAGGAGGTTAGGGCTCTATGAGCTTTGTTAGGTGAAAAAGAGGGTTTATTGTTTATCGGGTTTTCTGTTTTTTTGGTTTAGTTGTATTTGAGGTTAAGGATTTTAAGGGTCTAGAGTCAGACTTTTAGTTTTTCTAGGTTGTAGCATCAGGCATTTATGGTTTTTGTGGATTATGGTTTCGTATGCTTGGAGTTAAGCGGGTCCTAGTTTTTAGGGTTTTGAGTTTGTCAGGGTTTGGGATTTTTAGGGCTTCACGAAAATAGCTGACTTGAATTTTTCATCTGAACATCTGGATTATAGATCTAGTCAGTGACCTGACCAATAAAGAAATAATTGAATATTTCATGGGGTAGACATTTAATATTATATTACAATCCTTGACATTTGACCTAAATATTTCAAACTAACGTTTCCATGAAATTGTGTTTGAAATAGAGAGCTAGTTGATGATGTGGGCCAGCCATGTCAACTGCATCTCATTGTCAAATGATGGCAACTGTGTGTTAGCTGGCTCCCTCGATTCGACTCTGCGTCTTCTAGACCGGTAACTATCTCTCAATCTATTTATTTTACGATAAAAACTTGTCATTTTCATGATTACTATTATTTTAATTTCAGGACAACTGGAGAGCTCTTGCAAGAGTACAAAGGGCATATTTGCAAGGTATCCACTCACTGTTGGAAGACTACAAAGGGCACATTTTCGTGCTGCACTGACTAGATAATCTGCTTGATTGAGGTTGAGGCCTCTGACGATTAGACAATCACTCCTCCGGGTCTATGATAATTCACACCATAGATTTAGAATGATCATGATTTCATCTGGGCCCAGATTAAATCATCTTATCTTAGAGAGAGTGAGAGAGCTTTGAAAGAGAGAAAGAAGCTCACACCACCGTTTTGTTCCACTGCCTCCACCTCTATTGCCTTCACTGCTTCCTCCATGGCCAGTTAATGGCCATTAAATTTGGGTCGATCAGACCAGAGGCATCCATTCATTTTTATGATTTTCTTAAGCTTAAAACTAGTTATGCGTTTCTTCGTAGAATTCCAACATTTTAATTCTTGATGTCATTAACGAATTGTAGTCGTACAAAATGGATTGCTGTCTGACCAACACCGATGCCCATGTGGCTGGCGGATCCGAGGATGGATACATCTTCTTTTGGGATCTCGTTGAGGCATCCGTCGTTTCTAAGTTTCGAGCTCATGCCTCTGTGGTAAATCTACTATTTATCCATCTTCTCGTTTTCATTTATGAAATGAAATCTTTTATTTAATATCTGTGGAGAACAAGAACTAAGGGTTGGGCCACCGGTTCACTGGTCTGGGGTCCTTGTCCATCTGACAGACAGGAGATTCCATCAGACTGCATTTCAGATATACAGTACAGGGTGATGAGAAAGGATGGTCAATCATGATCAATCGAAATTGATCAACTCATGATTGGCGTCTCGATCTGATTTTCTCAAAGTGTTATTGATCAACATCGATTGAAATTGAGAAGAGGGGGCTGCTAGGAGCAAAGAGTGTGTGCAGCAGAGAGAGGGAGGGAGAGGGGCTGCTGCTGCTGCTGGCAGATGAATGTGGGCAACGATGACTGCCTCAGGTGGAGTAAGACAGTAGAGATAGAGAGAGAGAAGAGCTGTCGACTGTCTTATCCATTGAGAAAACCAGAGCTTTTTAGAAATCAGTGAGCGAGCAATCAATCTTAATTGACCATCCCTAGTGATAGGCCACTCTGTTGACTGGTCAATAAGGTTATACAAATGGAAAATTAACAAAAAAATATATTTATTTTGTAACGAATAGAAATTCCCGATCAACATTAAACACTTTAGTTTTGAAAAAAAATCATATTTTTTTTCTTATCAGGTGACCAGCGTGAGCTATCATCCGAAGGACAGCTGCATGCTGACATCATCTGTCGATGGTACGGTTCGAGTGTGGAAGAGTGGCAGCTTTCCTGCCGTGGAATTGCAATAAGTATAAGTTACATAACTCGTCTAAATTAGCTTAGCCAATATGAGCTTCTGTCTCTCTTTGGGAAAAATTACAGTTGACTAATCGTCATAACCGCCATCATCGCCATCCATTTCAATGTCTTGTGCTTGGGCCTCGTGATCTGCATCATCTACAGGTTCAGCATCCATGACGGCAGCAGTCTCCATGGCTGCCAACTGCTGCTCTACTCGGTCAATGCTCATCTCTGCAGGGCTTTTCTTCTTCAGCGCCTCCAAATTATTATCACTGAAGAATGCCGCATACGGCTTTGAAACCTGCCATATTCCACCATTATTCAATTAAGCTCCCTCACAATGCTAAACCAATCACATCTCTTCTTTCCCCCTCACTCAATTTATAAACGCAGCTCTTCTCCTTGAAAAATTGGCCAACCTCTCTCTCTCTCTAATGCTACAATAACTAACATCTGTACTCCAACCCTATCTCAAATTTCAACCCTCGATTAGTAGGCTCACCTCACAATTCTCTGCTAACTAACATCTCTTCTGTAGCCCTCTCACCTACTTCAACCTAGCTTTTCTCGCCCTCATATAGTCAGCCCCGCTCTCTCTCTCTCACACTCACTGAAGTCCACCAAAAAAGGTCCTGCTGACTTTTGACAGAAAGAAAGAAGCAAACAAGGGAAGGCCACAAAGAAGTACCTCGAAGAAGCAGTCCCTATCCTTGGCACTATTAACCAGGTTACTCCAGTGTTCATCCTGCACCAATGTTGACGCTGACCCTACCACCTGCCCCATAAAAGTTGATCAACTCTCTCCCATCCCCGAAATTAGCCCCGATAGAAACCCAAAAATTAACCCTTACCAGAACAGAAGACCTTGCCCTTGTAATCCCCACATTCATCCTCCGAAAGTCTGCAACAAACCCTATTCCTTTCCCCTTGTTTGACCTGACACAGGAGAAGATAACCAAGTCCTTCTCCCTCCCCTGGAACCCGTCGACAGTGTTTATATCAACATGCTCGTGTACCAGCTTCCCAAATGCTGCCTTGAATCTATCTTGCAAGAGTTTCACCTGGTGCCTGTATGGAGAAATAACAGCTACCTGGGAGCTTGACTGAAGCTCCGGGTATTTGTGGACCAGCCTGTGGTACAAGAGAAGGATAAAGTCAACTTCCTCGTTGTTGACCCATGAACCGCTGCCTGTGGGCTGGGATTCCACTCCGGATATGTCCAGGAACGAGAAGGGCCCGAAACATCGGTACTCATGCCAGGCCCGCTTTGTCTGCCTCTCCACCAGCTCCCCGTCCTCTAGAGAGTCGGCATAGAATTCCTTTGATGGAAAGCTTCTAATCTGTTTAAAGCAAAGAATTTTTTTTTAATAAAAAAGCAGATCACCCATAATGGTGAACCGCCAAAAAGTAAAGAATATAATAGAATAATTCCTTCTCGGGTAAGTCGAACGCTGATATTTAACCTGACCTCTGGGTGCATGCGATACTGCGTCTTGAGCATCTGGACAGGATGCCCTGCCTCCTGAAATCTCTGGAACATGCTCTTCCCGTAGCTGATAGTTGCAGAAGAAGATCAATGGTTCAGATAAACAGAACGATTTCAGTGACAACAATAATGGATACTGGAAAAGTTAACGTTTTCAAAAGAAGTCACCATCTCAAGAAAGTCAACAATTTCATAAAGCCAACGATTTTTATTAAAGAGCCGCGCATTTCAAGGAAGCAGGGTAATTTCATCGTGAGATGATAAAAAGGGATTGGTCGCAGAAAATGTCAATAGTTTCCCAAAAAATCACAGGTTGTGGGGGAGTCTGAAAATTGTTAATACCCGAATTTCTGTGCTGTTGGGGAGATAACTGTCGCGGGAAGTTGAACTGGATCCCCGACCTGAGGAGACAGAATAATGCATCCATGTTTTCAAAAAACAACAATGAAAAAGGATTTACCAGGAAAACTTGCTTGCATCCATGAGCTAGAGGGACAAGCGTTGCAGGCTCCACCTGGCAGAGAAATCAATTCAAGTAAATTTAATCGAATGAAAAATCCAGAATTCGAAGATTTCTAAAAATGCTTGTAAATTTAATTTTTAGGTCATTAAAATATACAGATAACTCGTGTTTTCATAAAATAGTCACTCACGGCCTGGGCTGCTTCATCAATTATTACAACATCAAACACACGGTTCATTCGACCAAACAGAGCAGAACCACTAAAACTCAGGGTGGAGAAAACCTGCCAATTTTTCAGAAATTTTTAGTACAAAAAATATCAATAATGAATGCCATCTCAGAAAGTAGGAAGAAAATTACAATGGCGGATTCATCAAGGATGGAAGCGCGAATTCGATCCCGGTCCATCTGCCCTGCATTGGAGCTCCTGCTACTAACAGAAGACAGCTTCTGTTCTACCTGACGAACATTTTATTTGTTTTTATATCAGGAAAAAAGCCTCACAAGTGAATTTAAATACTCACCAGATAATCCATTGAAACAGCTTGTACAGAATGATGAGGCTTCAGTCCAATACGAACGATTTTAGGGCTATAAATGTGGTCATTTTCATCGTGTAGGCCTAGAAACATCATATTATTTCATTTTCCAATTTCAATTTTTGACAAAAATGATGGGATATCCTGCAAGCAGATGGGAATTATAAAAATATGACCTGTTTTTTGAAGCCTCAACACAATCTCGTCGAGAGCGGAGTTGGAAGGAGCACAAACAAGAACGTGGACGCGATATTTCCGATTGGAGCTGATTGTTTCAGGTTTCTGTGCATGCACAATTTAAAGTCAAATAAATAAAAATAATGGTTATCAATGAAAATTATATTTCAGCATACTAGATCGTTTCCTGTTGTTGGGTAAAAGCCATCATCACCGTCCACAGGAAAAATCAGGTCTCTAGGGTTGGCACCATTTAACCAAGGTGAAGCTCTCGTCCAGTGATGGAATCTTTACGAGCAAAACATAATAAAGTAAAATGAAATAAAGTGCAGAAGTCTATAATAATCTTATTTTAAATGTATTTTGCTGCAGAAGAAATGATTGGAGTTAGTGATAATCTAGCTAGTGGTTGTAGTCAACAGAGACCAAGAACGAGGTTTGGTTAAGAAAAATGATTATCCCTGGGGGTCCTATGATAGATAGTCGTATTTCAGAAAAACAAAAAAAGGAAATAGATAGTTGAGATCAACTAAAGTCGAAAAGAACTAATCCAGGCCATTAGATCTGTCTGAAAATGTACATCGTATGAGAGAAAGAAAGAGTGTTAAAAAAAGTTAGAGAAAGAAGAGAGATATGCAAAATGGTTTTTAGAGAGCCAAAAACCGCTGCAGGCGTCCTTTCCCAAGCTGTTCTGCTGCATATTGCCAGCTGATAAAGAAGATTATCAAATTTCATGGTCTCCTTATGGTCCATTAAATAACGGGCATGTCCCCTTGATCAAGTAGCCATTAGATGGCTGCTAGAGAGGTCATTGGGGGGCCATCATGCTCGATTGTGATTCAATTAAATGTTATTTTCAAGGGAAAAACTCATGAAACAAATAAGGTGGATCAACTCAACTTTTCTGGTAAAACCCTATGTTCATGCTCCCTCTAATGGGCACACGGGTATAACTGATAGCTGGCAATACCAAATTGAGATTCCGTTATGATTATTAATCTTATTAACGTCCTCATCTGAGTATCAATGAGCTCCCTTCAAAAATAGCAAAGACTGGATATGAAGATAGTGTTCTATGATGATGACCAAATATTGAAGAACTCAATGGCCACCAGTTGAATCAAGTGGAATCAATCTTAGGACACGAAAATGTGCTGACTCTAACATACATACGAGTGTGTGTGGAGAGAGAGACAGAGAGAGAGAAAACACAATGTTTATGCTATCACCATGAACACAAGGACAGCCAATAGCTAGAAGTTGGTCTAACAACTGTTCATCTATTTACCATAGGACAAAGCTGTCTGCAGGATTTAAATAAATATCAGGAAAAATAACAAGTTCTTGTCTTTTGTTTACCTATCCATAGAACTTGAAATGTTCATTTATAGGATTTCTAAGACATTTGAAATCTAAGATATAATGACGTACAACAACATATGAACTTTGCATCTAGGCTTGACAAAAATAAGTAGGAAATCCATAATTGAAGCATACTTGTCCTGAAGAGGTATTTCTTCTTTGCCTCTGCGGAGAGATAACCCGCCCCTGCATAAGTGCAGCACCTTTCAAAAATTAAACCAGCATGTTAAAGCCTAAACGGCCGACTTTTGTAGATATCGAAAGCTACCTGGATTGCACTCTTGTAGGAGCTGAGTGAAGAACAGAACTTAAAAGCCCTAGAATAGTCTGTGTTTTTCCAGTTCCAGGAGGGCCCTGGAGTATAATCAAAAGTATAAAAGGACCACTGAACCACAAGAAGCAAACTCTAAATCTCACATCATTAGAGTAATTGAACCTATCATTAACAGAACTTAGAAACCTGATTGGGGTTCTATCGAATATTAGCCTTAAATGTGAGAAATAAATATCAAGGATGAACGGCTTCTGTTTGATGACAATGTTGAAGATGCGACTTTCTAAACTTATTATGCTGTTTTATGTAATTTATAGTTTTCCCTTGTAAGCATATTTAAAGCACCATCATCAATGAATGATACAACTTCTTTGCCCTAATTTCCACGGTGGGGGAGCTCCCATCACCCTGGCTACCTTTGTCTTTCTCCTACCTCCGGTTCATTGATTCAACATGGTATCAGAGTGAAAAGATCTTGCAAGTTGTGAAGAAACATTGGCGATGGATTCATTGGAGGTTTTTGAGAATCATTTCCCAAAGAGACTCCAGAGATGTTGTTTTTCTTGTGAAGTATCTGAAGGCTAGTGGAGGGGAAGTACTCTCCAGATCCATAAAGTTGTTGGAACCTTGTTGAATAGTCTAGACAGGCAGCAGAAAAGCAGCTGACCAACTGAATTACATGCGATGAGGCCGAAGAAGTTGCTGTGAGCAAGACATGAGACAAAAATGCAGCAGCAAAGAGTGGATAGCTAGACTGGCCAGAAGAGTTGCTTCAAGAAGAATCTAGTTTAGCCAGAAATTCATTAGCTCTGTCAAGAGCCTCAGAAAGAGGGGAAGATTGACATGAATCTCCTCGAAGAGAATGTTCAAGGATAAACCAAGGTAGAACCAAAACAGATTTTATTTCGGGGGTGGTTATGTGTTTTAGTGTGGGTGGGTTACTTCTCTCTCTTCTAGCATAGTTGAGAAGAGGTTTCTCACCAGACTCTAAGAGTGAATCTTCAGTGAAGAAGTAACTTACTGATTTGGGGTTTAAGTGTTAGCTAGGATTGAAAGGCAAGAAGATTCAGTGATGTTTTATGATATGGTCCTATTATATTTGGCTCTCTTGTACTTTCCTGATCTTCTCATTTGAAACAGAAGCTACAAATTTATATCTCTGGCCTCTCTCTGCCATAATTCAGCATCAGGATTTCTAAAAAACTAATTCAACATCAGGAATCTAGGCAAGATAGGGCATCTCACCGAAATGATAATTCAATGTTTCAGAAGTCTAAGTTAATTTTTACAAGCGTATTATTGCCTTCTACATTCTTGAAACCAAATATCACACATTGCTATGCCCAAAGAGATAAAAAGGACATCAATTGATCTGTAATCAACACAACTTTATGGTAAAAGGAAAGAGAATGGAAAGGCTAAACAAACCTGTATCAAGACGAATGGCTTACGTGAAAGACCAGACTGAAATATGTTACACAGTGTAAATTTTTTTATAACATATAAAAACAACTAAAAATGAATAAAACGAGTTTTCTTAAAATAAGAGACCAACTCACTCGAATGGCTTCCATTTGTGATTCATTATGATTGCTTTCCAGAAACTCCATGAGAGGCCTTGGAACAGTCCACATCTGATCATGCACACTATCTTCCCTTGACTTATCCATGCCCGATAAGATCAAATCTTTGAAAGGTAAATAGCTGATAGAGCGGAGAGCAACATATTCTCGCATTATTGTGGATAGACTACTGATCTGGAAATCAAAATAAAGGAATACCAAACAATACTAAGTCAAATTCATGCTCCATGAGCATTCACGATATTATATCACGTCTGGAAAGCATATATACATCTGTGATTTATCACACATACAAAGAGATCAGCTAATAGCCCGAGCTGGAAAGAACTGGCCTCAATGTCTACTGGACGTGTGAGCTGAAAGTAACTGATACAGGACTTACTTTTAGGATCCATAGAAATGTCTCCTTGGTTTTCAGATAAGGAAGCATCTTCAATAGTCTAGGACTAGATTCAACGCCAAATTTCCCAACTTCCTTTATCTCTCCCGACAGAAACATACGAAGCATCAATGTTTCCCTACCACTGCGGTGCTCCACTAATGCAAATGCATAAGTAATTGGTGCTGCCCCCTCTTCAAACTGCAGCAAATCGACGAAGCATAAGTTCTAGTACAAGAAAATTTTGCTCTATAAACAGACTATTTAGATATCGGCAGTCACATTGTAAAAATAATTTGCAATAATTTGATTTATGATACTGATATAGCCAATGAATGAATACCAAATTGATACCGTTAATCGTAAAAACGATAACAATTAAATGAAAGGAAAGAATTACTTCCCAAATTGAAATCTTTGACCAGAAAAAGTCAACAACCTTTTGTGTCGAAAGAATTAAGAGGTCATTTTCCGAAACCTCTTCGCGGAATTCGTCAAGCACCGCCACCGAAATCATGTGAAAGTCATTTGTCTCCTCGCACGAGACAACAGCGCCCTTCTGCCATTCCGTCCCTACCAGCAAATAAAAGACATAATCATCAATTCAGCGGAAAAAAATCCAATTCTGTCAAGCGACCACCTTCCTCGTCTTTCGCTTGAAAGATGTGAGCTTTTACTTCCTCGAAAAGTAAGGGCTCAAAAATCGAAATATACTCGTCCACGTCCGCGTAAATGCCTTTGACGCTCTTCAAAATCGAACCGGCGGATTTTCGAGATGCCGGACTCTGCACCGTAAAGACAAAATTAAAATTATGGATTAAAGATGGAAATGTCGAATCCGCGTACGGAGGATTCTTTAAGGAGGCGGAAGTAGTCCCAGCCGAGAACGATCTTGTGGAATCGGGAGAGGGTAGCTTCGGACTGTGATAACGTCACCTTCCCGACTGCCATGGCGCCGGTTCCCCGCCGCCGCGCCAAGGTTTTTGAATATAAGGGGCACGGCAAGTAAATGAACCGGGAACTGGTTCGCCTTCAAGTGAGATTAAGCCAGGGCTATAGGGTAGGGTCGAATCAGTGACGCCCAACCCCGTAATTGACGTTCCGGGACGGTCCGGGTCGGTAATTGACGTCTCGATCGATTAAATTGGTCTGTGTTCCGTGGATGTCGTCGACGTAAATCGATCAAGGTCGACGATCTTTAACAGAGAGAGAAAGAGAGAGATGGCCTTGTTTCGCTCTCTCTTTGTGAAGCCATCTTGACTACGGTTGGTCACTTTTGATCGAGTCGACGATCTGATCATCGCTCTTCGATCAATCGATCGATCGGTGATCAAAGTAAAGTCCCTTTTTATCGATCATCGATCGATTGACGAGATCATCGTGATTGACCTTAAGAGTTCTCTTGTGCCTCTGGGGCGAGGCCCTATTCGGCTTTGGCTTCAACTCTCTAGCTTCCTCGCGCTCCTCTTTCAGCACCGACAATCCTCATGAGAGTGGACTTCTCACCCTCCTTCCTTTCAGTGAACGATTGAGAGGAAAATCGTCCCCCTATTTTGCAGCCAGGAAACGACAAAGGGGGAGGGAATTGTGTCTCCTTCTCCCTCCTGCTCCAACAGCACTTGGTGATGACTGAGTTGAAGGGAAACTGCCCCTGCCCCCCTATTTCTAATCTATATGAAGAAAACGAGGGGAGATTCTCCTGATGACGCCGACTCTTGATGATGAAGTTGGGGGTTCTTCTGTGCATGCTTTCTCTGGCGAGGAGTCCTCCTAATGACGATGGGACGAGGGAGGGAAATCTCCCATCTTGCCGATGCAAATGGAGGGAATCACGCCCCCTCTCCCCCGTCTTCGCTTGCTCCTGCTCTTGCTCATGGCGAAGGGGGAGGGAAAATCGCCTCCCCCCTCTTGCTTTTGCTGATGACAAAGGGAGATCTGATAGGGATATGAGGCTCGACAAGCTCTCCAAGTTTTTTACCAAAACAATGATTGCAACAGAATGTGTTGAATCAAAATATTCAATAGAGTTGAAGCACCAAGAATAGATGATCTCACCATCCATTCTAGGTGATCCAATCATCTAGTATAGAATAAAATTCATACTTACATGGATCATTTGAAAGAGTTCTTCAACCGTTCATGCGTCCGGCCTCTAGCGGTATCCACTCAGTTTCCAGACGATCGGATCTCCTCTTAATCACTCATCACCACGAGAAGAAGAGAAGAGACAGGAGAAGTTCCACTAGGCTTGCATGGGTACCTCTATTATGGTCGTTCTCCCCCTATTTATAGACTTTAGGAATGTGAAATGTTCACAAAAACCCTTATTATTATGTGTATATCGACCGACGTCCATTGACCTTGTGTGTGTGACCCTCTAGGTCTATATATCTCACCAATTAATGACTCTATCAACCCAATATTACTTATTGGTCTTCTTTATCAATTAACTATATATAGTTTAATTGACTAAGGATCGATTTAACCCAATCGACAGGTCGAGTCGCCAACCCGATGGGTGCCAAGCTGCACCACGTGCTCTGGGAGATATGAAGTATATTAGAACTCTTTCATGGAACCTTGTCGTCATTGGTTACCGTGTACATATAATCCTTCATCCGCACGAGACTCATAAATGACTCAAGGGTATGGTTAATTTTCAAACCCTAATCGGTCACTCAATTTAGTACTGATGCGAGTAGGAAATCATTGAGAACAACTTTTCTAATATTTTCACTACCTTGGCCAAGGATTTAACCGCATCTCATTCCTTGAGTTGATCTCCTCATATACCGAGGGTGGATAATCTCATCTTAACCACTCAATCACCTTTGAGGACTTCATGTCGTATCTAATCAATAACATTTTGGAGATCCTGTGGCTAGGGATTCGTTAGTCAGAGTCAAAACACGATCATCCACCCACAAGATGTCTTTGGTGTCTTAGGTCAAAGGACCACGTACACAACCGTGACATGAATCAACCTGATTGAAAATTTGGTATAACGACATTCATGGATTCCTACGGATCAATTCAGTAAAATCTTTCTCCAAAAAGCACTCACTATCTATCCTTGGTGTATGTACAACAATGGCCACAGGATCAACCATACTCATCATATGAGTCAGATAAGATAGTGTTATTCTTTCCGGATAATTCGATGTCTTTCTCGAATATCCCTTGAATAGGAATATTTAGAACATATGTTTAAAGACCAGCGATCAATGTATTATGATCTCATCATAATTCACTTGATTATTGTATATGTTCATAAACTTCATTGTAAACATCACACAAGAATGACAATGAATACAAGTTCATTTCAATGAATATAAACAGAAGATGAAAGTGTGATTGGCTTGCAAGCCACATAATACCCGTCAAGATCTACATCCATGCTTCCCCATGTTGCTTCTGCTCCCTATTCCTACTCCTACAGATGGAACCAAAGGAGGGACATTGGCCTCCTTTGAATTAGTGTCCTTCATCTTCCTCGTCATCAAACTCAAGAACTCTAAGAAATAGATTGTTCCATTTTGATCAGCGTATAATTGATGGCTATTTCCTTTATCTTCTCCACTTGAAATCAACAACCATTCATCCTTCAAGAAATTCTAGAAAACAAAATAAAGCTAGATTATTGCTGATACAAAACAAAAAGAAAGCTTCCCATCGACCTCTTGATCAGTTTTATCAAACATATCCCGATCCGTTGGAAAATCTCATTCATCATCACCATTTTTTTCTATTTCTATTATTGATCATTGACCTCGATCAATTGACGATCAATCAATGATTGATCGGCATACAGACCAATTTGATCGATCAAGGCGTCAACTTTTTGTCGATCGATCTCGATCGATCATGCTCGTCCAATTGTAATCTTGGTGAGGTGTCGTAGTGTCGTGAGAGAGAGGGGGCCTTTGATGGAGGACCATGCCCGTGATCAGGCGACAGCACATGCCGAGCCGGACGGCGTGCGAGTACTACCGCGCCGGAGCACCCGAGCCGATGCCCAGGACCCCGGCTTCAAGTACACCGCGTGATGCGATCCTCCCGGCGAGTTTTCCCCGTTTCTTGCTTTATTTGTTTCGTGAGACTATTCGTGTGTGTGTGGGAGGGTTTCCCCCGTGTTTTGGGCCCTCCCTAGAACTTATGGACCGGTTTTAGGCCCTTTAGAGGGGTTTTAGCCTATTTTTGGGCCAAAACCCCTTTGAATTACGGGATTGCCCTTAGGGCAACCCGTCTCTTTCTCTCTCCTATATAAGGAAGAGAGGAGAGAGTATCGGGTAGACGGTTTTTGGGATGAAATGAAGGTTGTTGATGTGACCTCCCCATGCTAGCATGAGAGAGGACAAGGGAATCCCGAGCTAGGGTCTCCCTGAAGGGAAGAGAGAGAGGAGAGCCGACCCAGGGGTCGCCGCTGCCTCGTAGCGCCGCCGCCGCCGTGCCCGCCGCTGCCGCGCTCGAACGACCGCGCCCACGCCGCTGCCCTCCACGCCGCCGCCGTCGGACCCGCTTGAAGCCGCCGCCGCCTACCCGCCGTCGCGCCGACTCGCTACACCGCCGATAGCTTTCGGCCGCAGCCTGCCAGCTGCCGCCGCTGCCCGGCTCGCCGCCACGCCAAACGATCGCCGCCCACGTCGCCGCTCTCCACGCCGCCGCTCGTACCCGCTTTGAAGCTGCCGCCGGCTCTACCCGCCTGTCGCGCCGATCTCGCTACGCCGCCGATAGATCGGGCCGCAGACCAGCGCCGTCGCTTCCCGGACGCCGCTGCAAGGACCGACCGCCGCGCCCTCTAGGTCACGACGGACCCGCCAGCGCGACCTCCTCGCCACCGGGACCGCGCAGGTTGCCACCGCCCCGGTGCCCATCGCAGCCGCTCGCCGACCTGGGCCCACCGCCTCCGGAGTACCGCCGGCCAGCCGCCACCGAGAGAGAGCTCCGGGTAGAGCCGCCGCCGACAGGAGTCACCTTCGGGCCGAGCCGCCGACGTCCGATCGATCACCGTCGCCGCTGCTCCTACGCGACGCCGAACCGGATCGACCACAGCCGCGCCCTGTCGAGCCGCTGCTAGAATAACCCCGCCCTTGATTTTCGCTTTCTCGACGCCGCCGAGCCGCCGTCGCCCGGGCCGTGACGCTGCTCGCCGCCGCGCATTTATCGCTTGCGATCAACAAAGGTTCTTAGCGTCGATCGACAGGTCTGCCACTTCGGCCCTGATACTCGGATCACCAGACGCACCCGCTGATCGAGGGATCCAGCTACTAGGATCTCATTCGCTCTCTTGATAGTGTCGTTATATCCCCGTGTTTCCTCACGACGGACAGTCTTTCCCACTTGCAGGTTGGTGTTGCCCGCGTACGAGAGCGCTTTCGCCACTGCGATCTTCGGATCACGACGCCGCCTCGATCGAGTATTATCGCCTCCCTCGGTGCTGAAGGCGCTCGTTCCACCGCCGGGACTAGCTTTTTAGGTACCTCTCGTTTGCCCGGGTTGGGTCGGGTTTGTTTTTCGGCTTTCGCTCGAGCTTTTCACGCTCGTCGCACGGGTGCGGATCACTCCCGGCCGTGGAATCCCGCCGTAGTCGTCGCAGTCGATCTAACGGAACGTGGGAAGGTCGACCCATTGAGCAGCGCTTGGAGAGCTTCCCGGACGCCACCCTAGGTCAGCTGCCGCTCCCTGTGCTTCTCGTTATTTCGAACTCGCATCACTAGCATTTCTCACGCATCTTTGTCGTTAGCTAGCCCAGATCCTTGTGTTGTAACACGAGCCGTCGATCCCGGCACCTATCGTGTTACATCAGCCTTGTTTCTCTCTCTCTCTCTCCTTGATGCATCGTCGCGAGGAGGAGGAGAAGGAGTAGGGGGCACAGAATGAGGTGCCGCATCTTTCTACTGCTACTTCAATTGTATGTCGGCAACTACTTCTTCGGGCTGATGACGATCACACAATCCCCCAGCACATGTGCAGATCAATCCATTTGTTAATTTGGATTTCTTACAGGCTTGGGTGGAGAGTGTTTTTAGCAATCTTCTTCCAATTAAAATCCAAGAAAAGGGAGGAATCAAATCTTCTCATCCATTTGAAAAGTAAGCTCTTAATTTGAGTCTTCTCGGAACTTTCAACAGGCTTGGATGGAGGAACTAGATCACTAGCATGCTCGAATGGAGGAACTTTCAACAACTTCCTCTCAATTCGAAATCACAACAGCTGAAATTTTTTTTAAAAAGCAGAGAAATGGAACACCTAAAATCTATTTTTGCGATGCCTCCTCTTGATGTGTATTCATGGTTGCCCAACATAAGTTATTTGCTGAGATCTTCGCTTATCTGGTGGATGGCGTCATTCTTGGCATCTGCCATTCTCCTACTGGATTAGATATCTAAGTTGAAAGAATTTTGCTTCTTCATGGAATTTCTCCATGCATTTACTGCCATCTTAGATCCTTGAGCAGAAAGAGAGAGAGAGAGAGAGGATCTCAAATCATGTCGATCTGGTCGATCGACAACCAATTAAAATACTCAAGTTGACGATCGATCAAGTGAAGATAGACAATCAGATCGTTGGTTAGCATATATCATATCATATACCATCATGTTATTAAATAATTTAATACTAATTACTAAACAGTAAATACAAATCAATAATTAACTAATTAATGAATAAATTTAGAGCTTTATAATTTATGAAGTAAATAAACCAAACTCTAAAAGTTTATTAGCCTATCTATTTACCTAACCTTGATTGCCAAAACCCTAATGATGTAATAATCATAAAGTTTGAAGTCTAACTACTCCCAATCCCCCATCTTGTCACTTCACTGAATCCTTGATAGCCATTTGCCAAATTGCCGAGGCACCTCTAACTCACCATCACCAAAGACTCAAAGATATCAATCGCCAAATAGCCACCATTTTGCCATTGCCAAAGCCATTTCACTAACATTCATGCCGCCCAATTGGCAGAAATCTAGAGCCACTTGAGGCCCAGGTTCCACCTTCCCAAATCCCAAGTTCCAACATTTGAAACTAGTTAGTACAATATTTTTATGATTGATTTTGATTAATTTTCTTAATTTAAAAAATATGATTTTCTTTTATTTTCATTTTTTTTACTTTAACACTCATATATTACTCTTAACTAGAATTTTGACTTTTGAGTGTCATCCTAGCTGTTTCTGTTGTGCTAGTCTTTGGTTTGATTTCTATATACTTTAGGTCTGAGTTCTTATAAGTTCTAAGTCTGATTTCAAGCAAAATTTTGGTCTCACTAAAAATTGATTTTTGGGTCCAACTTAGGTACACTTTTGAGTATAAATGAAGCTTTCAAGAAGTATTTTTTTATTCAGATTTATAATCGATTCTAGGTCCATATAAGAGAGTATTTGAGGTAGGTTGTGATGGATATTATGTGGCCTATAAGCCAATCACACTTCTATGATATTTATGTTCATTAAAATGATATTTATTTATTATCATTCTTGTGTGATATTTGCAATGAAGTCTATGAACATATGTAATGAATAGGTGAATTATGATAAAATCATAATACAATAGTCACTAGTCTTTCAACATATGTTTAAATCTTCCTATTCGTGGGATATTCAAGAAGAACATCGAATCATCTAAAAGGAATAACGCAATCTAATCCAACTCATATGATAAGTATGACTAATCATGTAGCCATCAATGGGGAGACACTTAGGATAGATGGTGTGCGCTCTTTGAAAAAATAATTCACTCAATTGATTCATATGAATCCTTGAATGGTAATTATACCAAAATTTCAATCAAGTTGATTCATATCATGGTTGTGTATGTGGTCCTTTGACCTGAGACACCAAAGACATCTTGCGGTCTCGATTCGTCAATGATCGTGTTTTGATAATGACTTACGAATCCCTAGCCAAGGGATATCTAAAATGTTATATATTAGATGAGACAAGAAGTCCATGAAGATGATTGTGCAGTCACGATAGGATCATTTGCCCTCAATATTTGAGGAGATTGACTCAAATATTGAGATGTGATGAAATCCTTGGCCAAGGTAATGGAAATATCAGAGGAGTTCGCGATGATTTCCTACACGTATTAATATTAACTTGAGTGATCGATTAGGGTATGATAGTTGACCATACCCTAAGTCATTCATGAGCCTCGTGCGAATGAAGGATTATATATACCTGATAATAGATGACGAAAAGGTTCCATAAGAGAGTTTTTACAGACTTCATATCTCTTAAAGTACGTGTTGTAGCTTGGCACCTAACGGGCTAGAAATTCAACCTATCGATCACGTTTAATCGATCCTTGATTGATTAATCTATATGTTGATGTGGATAATGAATTAAGGTTGACCAATAAGGTGTTATTTGGTCTATAGAGTTATTAACTAGTGAGATATATCGACCTAGATAGTCACACACATAAGGTCTATGGATGTTGGTAGATATAAACATAATTTTGAGGGTTTTATGAATAATCTACATACCAAATGTCTATAAATAGGGGGAGAACGACCATAACTCAAGGTGCCCATATAAGCATGGTAAGAATTCTCTCATTTCTTCTCTTTCTCTCTTGGTGAAGAGCTTTGAAGAGGAGATACAACTATCTAGAGACCATGTGGATATCGCTAGAGGCTAGACATTTGAATGGCTACAAGAACTCTCCCAAGGAAATCTTATAATTATGTTTTCTCATACATACTAGATGATAGGATCATTGACAAAGCGAATCTGCGAGATCATTGAAAACACACACATAAGCATCAAAATAAGTTCCAAACCTAC
This sequence comes from Lemna minuta, assembly GCA_024174645.1. Lineage (NCBI taxonomy): Eukaryota > Viridiplantae > Streptophyta > Magnoliopsida > Alismatales > Araceae > Lemna > Lemna minuta. Next base: position 10,970,533 of record CM044117.1, on the reverse strand, counting down.
CAATTCAATGAAATAATCACGAATTAGATAGCATAGTGGTGAATAAGGGTTGAATCCACAGAGAATTAAGGTATTTTCAATGTATTCTTTGAAATTTGATCAAATCCAACGATGACATGAGGTGAGAAATTAGGGGTTTCGATATAATTGGAAAGAGAAATTGAAGGCAAATCCACATAATAAAAAATCACTGTGACAAAACGTCGGATTTGGTGTTTCATCTTTGCAAACGGCTGAGATGAAACACCAGGCTTTGAATCATTACGATTAAGTCGCATCCATTGGATCGGAGATGGACCGTTGAGATTTTTCTACGTCATGCATGAGGAAGAAACGCGTGAAATGCTCGCTGTCTGATCTTGATCTAACGCTTCATATGCGTTTTTTGGTTTTAATCTCAGCCGTTATAATGCCTAATATAAATGGCTAAGATTAAAATATTTAAAACACAAAACGTCATCCAATCCGATTGCACCACGTACACCCCGACTTACAGGACGATCGACAGTTTTAATTTAACATGTGAATCGGACGCTCCACGCGATGGCACGTCACTTGCTCATATTAAAACAAAAACATAGTCACACATGACAAAAAATCGTGTGATTCAACTGGTATGTAACGTAGGCGTGATTAGAGAGTTAGCATTATCCTAAAAAGGATGCTTAATCTCTCTAATCACACGCTCGCACACACGCGCACACACGTGCACACACACAAGCACATACACACGCACGAACACATCCGCGTCGCCATGTGGCGTGTCCATACGCCGCCACGTGACGATTGCGATTTTTGTCCGCGCCACATCAGCTTCCACATCAGCACGCGATATAAAATTTTTTTTATTTACTTTAATTCAAGATTAATCGATTTAATTCATAAAAAATTCAGAAAAATTCAAAAAAGGTAGTAAAAATTAGAAATTTCATAACTTTCAAAATACAACTCTAAATTAATCCAAAATTATTTTTTTGGATCATAAATTAAATTATCTATCATTCTAAAAGGTCAAATTATTTTAATAACTAGATAATAAATTTTTATTTAAAAAATACACTCATTTCTATTACAAATTAAAATTTTAAAAAATAAATGAGCATATAAAAATATTTTATCTTATTATTTAACATTAAAACCCAATTATAATCTCAAATATAGATGGGAATAATCTAATCTAAAATATATTCTTAAAAATGCATAATTATCTCTAAAATAGTGCATTTTGAGATTATAACTTAAAATTACTTGAAATGATAGATATGGACTCAAAGTATGATAACATGCATAAAAATTGCATGTTATATGCCTAAATTTGCATTAATAATCATATAATTGCATATTAAAATTGCATGTTATCAATCATATGTTCTTGGTGCCTTACTTATTCAGTGGGGGGGAGTGGAGCCTCGATAAGCACTCTTTAGATGAATCTTCGGAACCTCTTCATTCTCTATAGGCGTCTCTTCTCTGCCTACATGGAAGCGAGGTTCTGCAAGAATCAACACTCGTTTTGAACATCTGATGTATTCCGCTGCATTTGGTGTTTTGATCAAAATTTTGGAAGACTTATCGACCTCAAAATCTGACAAGTTTTAAAACAGATTTTAAACTCGAATTAAGTATCTTCTTTATATTGATGTCTGTATAGTTTCATAAAATTTATATGATTGCGTTGAAAATAATTTCATCTTAGGTTTGTCAAAAATTTTAAAATTTTATTTAAGAATTTTTCGTGTTAGGTTCATATCAATTTTTTAAGAATACATTGACGAATATTTAATTGGTCTAATTTTTCATAATTTAAAATTTACCACTTTAATATTGTGTAATTTGTTTAATTCTCTTCAATCTAACATTTATGGATTTGATATTTTTTTAATGTAGCACTTATAATTTCAAATTTTAGTGTAACTTGTTTTAATTGTGTGAGTTTCTCAACTACAAAGTAAATATTAGTTTAATTTAAATTTTAATATTTAGTTTAATATGTGTTAATTTTAGAATTTAGTATTTCGGAATTTAATCTTAGCTCAATTTGTTTACTATTTAATGTTACATTTATTAGTTAAACATTTTTTTATCATGTTCAATTGGTTAATTCATTTAATTCAACATTCAACATTCAACATTGTAATATTTTCTTCAATGTGTTTAGTTATTTTTAATTTAATATTAATAAATCAATTTTTTTTCTTAATTCATGGCAATTTAAGTTTGAGTGGCAATTACTTCTAGTTACATGGCTCAATATGGAGTAGGAAGCGGCATTCAACTAGAAATGACTCAAGTGCTAGAGGATGTTCATGTTTATAATGACGAATCAACAACCAATAATATTCTCATTGATGAGTGAGCCACCTAGTGGACTAGGGGGTCCTCTATTGTCCAACACTTAATGCAAATTGCCAAAGGATGCTACACATGCCTCGTTTGTTGCTAGAGAGATCCTAGTCACCCTTAGAATATCATAAAAAAGACAAGCGAATGAGAGCATTATGTCTTATGAAGACATTTTAAGGGAGACACAATGAGCTGAAAGGAAATCAACGGCAAGCATACTAACAACACTAACACTTTTGACCATGCATACACATTGTGCATTGTGGGGACATACGATGGACGAGATGAATAATGTTTTCGCACATTTTGTGTTCTTGACAAAATCTTCACAAAGCATAGTCAACAAGATTGCATTTAAGGAGTTGTGGCAATATGCCACGCAAGTAGACCTCGAACTTCCCAGTGTGAAGGTTGTCAAGCATTGGGTAATGCAGATGTTTGAGTGGATGAAGGAGAACATAAATCATCTCTTCATGGATGTAGATTGAGTATCACTCACCAGAGATGTATGAACTGTCAAGAATCATATAGAGCTCTTGGAAATCATTGTTCATTTGGTTGATGAAAAGTGGCACTATAGTAAGCAAGATCTTGGCGTTCACTAGACTTTTGGAAACTATAAAGGCGAAAACATGGCCAAAGCTCATTGTGTCTTAACTCTAGGACTTTTCCCTTTCAATGGTGTATTTGTGGCATGTTAGAATTTTCAGCTGCAACCTCAACTGACACATTCTTCAATAATGTGAAAGATCTATGCCATCACTACTAATAATGCCCCAATTAACAAGAGAATATTATCAATGACTGCAAAGAGTCTATGAGCTTAAACCCATAGTTCACCACAAAGTGTTGTGTGTCTTGTGTCATGCATATCTAAAACATGGTCATCCTAAGGTGGAGGACGACAACATGTCGATGAAGGCAAAGAAGAGATGGGCATTGGAGAGATTGTATTTGAACCCTCTAAATTTTGCTCTATGAGCTTGGAGATGCAATGTCTAAGGTGAGGATAATAGTTTGTGTAATTTGAAGCTTGGATAAATGACTACACTAATTCATTAGAATCTGAGAGCAAAACATTAATGTGTTTGGCAAAAAGATGGTCATATTGGACTGCCTAACTCATTGGAATAGCACATATAACAGGCTCTCAATTGCCATCGAGAAAAAAGAGATAATTTATGAGCTCTATGTCAATTGCATTATCAAGAGTAGATGAATGAAGATCTCCATGGATGAGTGGGAGCTATTGAGCAAATTTTCCCTGTCCTTGATTATTTTTGCATCTCCTTGGAGTGTGTTAGCAAGGCACAAGTCTCGGTTGTGTGTGATGTCCTACCCCATTGTCAAATGACTTCTGGAGCACATCAATGGAGTCATCACTAGATCAACATATCTTCACGCACCTCAAGTGCTTGTGATTCAAGGACTGATCATCAATAGAAGAGGCATGTATCACAAAGAAGACAAAGCTGATGAGAGCATAAAAATGGTTGTAAGCACTCATTAAATGCTTTTACATGATTACACTAAACTCATAAATATGATATTACCCCCACCATTTTATGGCTTAAAGTTTATATTAGATATTTTTCTTGAAATAGAATTTCTCTACATAAATGTTCATCGTTGGTCTTAGGAAATTTATGAAGTCAAGGAGCATAAAAGGGCAAATCTTGAAGGCATGAGCATACTTCAAGGGCCCATTGAGGCATAAAATGGAGCCCATCAATGCCACTTGGGAGGTGACACTAGAAGGAGAGAGGAGCATACTTTTTTGCTTCTTCCTCGTCTTCTTCTTCATTTCCTTCTTCTGTTGTTCTTTTGCTCTACTAGGTTTTTTTGAATTTTTTTTCTATCGCTATTCTTCACATTGGAGTTGAAGGTGTTAGTTTTAATCTCTATTAAGTGGACATTATTATGTATTATTGTGGATTAGCTATCATTTAATCCCATGAAGTGATTCAATTAAGTGAAATGAGGGGATTAAGACATTCATTTTTGTGTGTGAAGGTTATTTATGTGTAGAGACAATTAAATCAGTTAGTAGTGAATATTGGGCTAACTAATTATTGATTTAGGGGCTTAAGCTCTCATCACTCTCTGTAAATACGAGGCCATAGTCCACTTGAGGAACCCAATGCTTATAATCCTCTAGACAGATTCCCATTTCTTCTAGGGATCACGTGGTTATCTTAAAGATTTTCAAGAAGATTATTCTACACTTTAGAAATCTACAAATGATGAAGAATCATCCCATGAATTCAGGTATAAGTTTATTTTTATTTTTTATGTATCTAATTATGCTAATGAATTCAGATGCAACTCTTTCATTTGCTCAATCCCTCGCTCCCGCTATCTTTTTCCTCTCTAATTTCCCTCTTTTGCTATCTCTCTTGCCCGCTCTTCTACTCATTCTTCCCCTCTCCCTCGATCTCTATCTCAGCCTTCCTCCCTCCGCATTCTCCCTCTAAATAACTCTTTCGGATGCTTCCCTCTCACAAATTCATTCTCGCGCTCTTGCCCTTTCCCACGAGCTCTCCCTCTGAGTTTCTTTTGCCTGGATCGTCCTCTCCTTTTGCGATCTTCCTTTCGACCCCACACCCTCTCCATCTTCAGCATCTCCTTCTTGATTCTCACTTCTCGCGCTTGTCCTGTCTCTCTCCTTCTTCTTCCCTCTCGCTCTCTCCCTCTCTCTATCCCCACACCTCGCGATTTCTGTGAATTTCCCTTTAAATTTCTCTCGCAACCCCTCTCTCTCAAAACTTTTGATTTCTCTCCTTCCTCCTCGACCGTTCGCACTCTCTCTCTTGTTCAATCTCTTTCTTCCTCTCTCTTTCACTCTCTCCCCCTCTTGATTTCTCCTTCCCTCTCGCTATTCCTCTCCCACTCACTCTCCAGCTTCCTCCTTGCGTTCTTCTCACCCTCTAGTTTCTCATTCGATTTCTTTCCCATCTTTAAGTCTCTCTTTCTTCCCCCCTCGTACTCTCACTCTCAGCCGTTTGCTCTCTCTCCTTCGATCTTTCTGCCTCTCATTGAGTTCTCACTCTCTCATTCTTCTTCTTCCCCAATCTCATTTTCTCTCTCTAATTTCTTCCCTCACTTTGCATTCTCTCTCCCTTCTGCTCTCGCACCCTACCTCTCTCTCCTCCCATTTGTATCACTCTTGCTCTAGCACTATTGCTCTCTCAAATTTTCGCTATTCCTCTCCCACACACTCTCTAGCTTCCTCCTTCTCACGTTCTCTCGTCCTTCCGGTTTCTCACTCGATTTATTTTCTATCTTTAAGTCTCTCTTTCTTCCTGCCTCGTACTCTCGCTCTCAGCCGTTCGCTCTCTTTCTCCTTCGATCTTGCTCTCTGTCTCTCATTGAGTTCTCACTCTCTCTCTCTATAATTTCCTCCCTCGCACTGCAACCTCTCTCCCTGCTGCTCTCTTGCCGCTCTCCCGCGTCCTTGCTTTTCGCTCGTTATATCTTTTTCTCACCCTCTATTCCGCGTTGTCTCTCTCTCTCACTTCCTCTCTCTCTCGATCGCTCTCTCTCCCCAAATTTTTTCCTGCTTTCTCTCGTGTTCATGCTCTCCCTCGCTCATTCTCTCTCAATCGCCCTTTCATCTTCTCTTTCGTTTCTTCACTCTCTATCTCTCTCGTTCTAGCTCTATTTCTCTCTCAAACTCTCACTCTATCACCTGCGATACTCCCGCTGATCACATTCTCCCTCTTCTTCCACCGTTCTCACATCCTCTGCCTATCCCTATCTAGGGTTGGGCAGTCCCGGTCACACTCCGGTTTTTGGCACACCATTCGGTCCAAATCTGAATTCGGTATCGGTCTCGGTCTCTGATGAATAATTATTTTAAAACATGAACACAAGGTTCCAAGTGAACTAATATTCCTCCTTATTCATGAGTTTGAGAAATTATCCATTCATGAAATGGATGAAGAAGACCTCTCTAAATAGTTAAAGAGAGTGTAGATCTTAAGGGAATTATCTTCCCTCCTCTTCTTATTTTACACTGATCCAAAGATTGACTTGGTCAAAAGAAATTAGCCTTATCCTTAGATACTTAGAATTCCTTGAATGGACCAAGTCAACCACCTTCTACCTTGATATAGGTTCCTAATTTCCAAACCGTATCCACTATATCATAGGTACCTTGTGTGAATAAATGATCTCAAAAGAAAAGAAAATATAAACATCTTTGTTATTCCATTTCCTTATTTCTTTGAAAACCACCTTTAGTTAGAACTTATAGGAAAGATCTATTTACTTTCAACTATTAAAGGATAGTTTTCAAAATCTACCTCAAGATGAAGCCTTTGCATGAGTAAAATCCATGCACTTATGAAGTTATTTGGGATAATTGTAAGCAACATGAAGACACCTTATGAAGAACATCATCAAGACAAAGCCTTTTTGCATGAGTATACCATGCATCTACTTATCGATACTCAGTATGAAGGATCAACCTCTGATAACATGCAATCTTGACATGATAAAACATGATTATTTATGCAATATAAGGCATAAAACATTCCATTTATATGCATGTTATCATATTTTGAGTGCATTTCTATCATTCAATGCAATTTTATGTTATAATCTCAAAATGCATTAATTTAGGGTTAATTATGACGAATTAAAGATTAAAGATTTTATACCCCATCTTTACTTGAGATTATAAATGGTTTTTAAAGTTGAATAATGAGAGAAATCATTTTTATGAACATTCATTTAATTTTCAAAAGTTAAAATCTTAAAGAAATGAATGTATTTTTGAAATAAGAATTAAATCTTTTGTTATTTAAATAATTTGAATTTTTAGAATGATAGATAATTAAATTTCAGATCAAATGAAAGAATTTTGGATTAATTTGGAGTTGTATTTTAAAAGATATGATTTTTATAATTTTTTTAGGGATTTTTTTCGGATTTTTTTCTGATTTTATTTTCTATTTAAAAGCGTTTAAAATAAATAAAAAAATTGCAAAAAGCGTTTAATAATCGCGCGGGTCCCACGTGGGTGCGACGTGGCACACAAGGCCACGTGGCAGAGCCACGCGGGCCCGCGCAGCGCCTACGTGGCGCAATATACATATATATTTATTCATACTATATATAATAAGAGGTTTTCAGCCTCCCGTATATCGGGAGGGTATTCGACCCTTAAGATCGTCGGGTCTTATAAACCGGACGAATTTCTTTTTGATTTCCGTGTGGGACTAATCCACACGGCCTTTTATAATGCAAGTGACGTGGCGCGACGAGGAGCGATGGATCGCGATCGGATGGACACGCGGACCACCAAATCTGATCATGCACGTGTCTTTTAAAGAGAATTATAACGGTCAGATTTAGCGAGACGTGGCGGCATCACACGCTTCGACCGCGTGGACTCGCAGACCACCGGAGATCATCAAAGGCACGTGCCCTTAATACGGAGTTATGACGGCCAGGATTAAATCTTGGGGGGAGAATCGACTGCGGCTCGGATCAAGATCCAACGGCGGGGATTTAAGCGTTTTATAACGCCTGTTTTGAAAGCTTCATCAAGACCGCCGGATCACGATCTAACGGTTACGAATCGACGCATTTTAAAACGCATACGATCCAAGGTCATCTCACACGTCAGATCGCGATCGGACGGCTGGGATTTAACTATAACGGTTCGTGATGAACCGTTTCATCACGACCGTTAATCAAGGAGATCGGACGGTTATGCCCATTCCGCCTATAAATAGACGTGTTCTTCGTCTTTTGTAATCATTCTTGAGGGATTTCATCTAATTGACCAATCTATACCCTTCCTCTCTTGAATCTCTCTCTTGTAATTGCTTCTAGACTCGAAATCACATCCACAGAGTGTTTATAAGAGAGATTTCGACGATCGTGCAAGGAGAATTTGTCTCTTGAACACTGATGTTCACGATTGAATTCGCGGAATGAATAGTTGTCGATCCGGCGATCAATTCGATCCTTGTGTGCCACGTCGCACCCACGTGGGACCCGCGCGATTATTAAACGCTTTTTGCAATTTTTTTATTTATTTTAAACGCTTTTAAATAGAAAATAAAATCAGAAAAATCCAGAAAAATCCCTAAAAATTATAAAAATCATATCTTTTAAAATACAACTCCAAATTAATCCAAATTTCTTTCATTTGATCTGAAATTTAATTATCTATCATTATAAAAATTCAAATTATTTAAATAACAAAAGATTTAATTCTTATTTCAAAAATACATTCATTTCTTTAAGATTTTAACTTTAGAAAATTAAATGAATGTTCATAAAAATGATTTCTCTCATTATTTAACTTTAAAAACCATTTATAATCTCAAGTAAAGATGGGGTATAAAATCTTTAATCTTTAATTCGTCATAATTAACCCTAAATTAATGCATTTTGAGATTAAAACATAAAATTACATAGAATGATAGAAATGCACTCAAAATATGATAACATGCATATAAATGGAATGTTTTATGCCTTATTTTGCATTAATAATCATGTTTTATCATGTCAAGATTGCATGTTATCACATCCCCCACCTTAAATAATTGCTAGTCTCTTAGCAATTTCCTATAGAATCTCCCTAGAAAGTCCTTTCCATTTCTCAATCCTACTACTAAAGAGGTGAAATGTATATAAGTATGATTACTCTTCCTCATAGTGTGGACCATAGTGATCTAGATTCCATTTCTAGGTTGACTTCTTTAGTGCATATTAGGGTAGTGCTCATCGGCTAATGCTCGAGTCTAATTCTCAATTGTGATCGAGGTGAGCATATCTAAGGTTTAATGCTATGGGCATGAAAAGATCCTCACACTCTCATGAGCAGATGTAATCCTTACCCTCTCCATAGATTCATCACTCCTTCCCTCAAAAATGGAGGCTACTTAATGTATTAGAATTCCCTTCAACTTTCCTTCTAAAAAGAGTGCAATTGCAAAGGTATTCCTATCTTTGGATGCAGTGTTTGAGGTGGTTGAAAGAAAATTTAAAGACACTATATCTAAAGGAATGATGTGGTTAAAAGCAAATATGTGTGTAAACAAAATGGATTTAAAAAGCAAAGGTGTACCACTTATTATAATTTTAGCTCCCAAATGATATGGATGGTGATGGATGGTAGGGATAGATGGAAATGGTAGAGATGGTGGTGGAAGAAGAGAAGATATTCCTCTAACTTATTCTCCTTCTTTTCACTTCTTCTCTTTCTCTCTTTTTCTTTCTTTTTCTCCTTCCTTTTTCCTTGCCTCTTTCTTTTCTTTTTCTCTTTTTTTTTGCTTTTGTAACATACTTCAAAATTTCAAAAGATTTTACACAAAATAAGGATATGGAGGAGTTGTTTCGCGGTTTGAAGAGAGTTTGCCAAAGTGCGAAGTGTACTGTTTGAAGGGATATGTCCATGTGAGAGGAATGTGGAGGAGATGTGATGGATGTGTGAGTCACTTGGGAGTGTGATTATCATAAGTGAGGTTTAAAACAAAGTGGTGTAACTACTTGATTGCTTTGGAAGAGATAAACTAAATGCCTATAAGGGAAAGATAGGTATTTCAAAAAATGATGGATCATTGCACTCTTTTAAGGGAAAGTTCGGAATCGAGGAATTCCCACACTAAGTAGGTTCGGCTGATGTAAGGTAGGGGATACGAATTTTGCTTTAACTTCACTCAAAATCTCTCCATTTAAATTCCATAGCACTTCAACCTTCTGATTACTCATTTTTCCTCGGTGCCTTGTTAGATACCCAATCCCAAAGAAGTCAACCATTACGAATATTCCCATGGTTTATCTAGATCACTTGGTTTTATTACTCAAAATGTAATCATATGGGCTATTAAGCCCTCATTTCTACATATCTAGTAGATAAGATCTCAAACTTTCAAGACTTCTAAGGTGGAGAAGAGTGGTAAAAATTTGGAAAATAGGAGTTTTTAGAATTTAGATTTTTAAAATTTTTGAAAAATTGTTGAATTTTTCTGTCTTCACCCCCCAACTTAAACTCTTCATTGTCCTCAATAAAATTCTTATGCTCATGATGAAAGATAGCAAGATTAATGATCATGGCATGAAAATGATAAAAATGTGGTGAGGAGAAAAGGGTTTAGAAAAACTCATTTGGGCTTTCTGATGCTTGTTCACGGGATTTCTCGTGCGTGCGCCCTTCATAATATTGTTCTTCGACAATGTATTTATTCTATGAAAAACTAAAGGAAAAACACAAAAATGATAACTTTGGGCTGCCTCCCAATAAGCTCTAAGTTTATCGTCTTCAGCCAGACTCGTTTAAGCTCATATTTTCCAAAAATTGATGTGATTATTTTGAATAAAAACTTGATGCATGATAAGAAAATTCCTCAAGATCCAAACCATAATTATCCTTGTTATGAATAATAAATCATTATACTCCATGGTTTGAAAGTGAAATTAAGAATTTTATGCATGAAATTCAAATCATATCATCAGATTAGATTCATGTAATCACAAATTATTGGAGATAGTATATTATATATATATTATTTAATATATATAAATATAGGAATATAGATATATTTTTCTAGAAAAATTTTCTATCGATAGAGCGGTTGAAATTTAGATCACTTCGAATCTATCATGGCCTAAGTCTACGTAGAGCATGGCTTCGATGCGGCCTAGGACAACGAGAAACTCTAAATAACCCTAGTACAACAGGCTTTTTCTTATAGAATCATGAATTTCAATAAAGATAAAAATTTCAACAATGATTTAGAACAACAAGTCATGTGTGATTCCGTGAGAGCTTGGCCCTCTCAAGACAATACATGTGAGCAATAGACCGTAATCCTTAGAAAAGGGAAAATTACTCAAGTATTGAGGATCATTTAAGATAGATTTCATCTTCGGAAGGCATTAGAACATGTTTTCTAAATGAATGACATTTCATGAAAATAATTATATAATACTAATTATCAAATAATGGCAAAGATCATACCTGGGTGTCGGTATCCGTGAGTGTCTATAATTTCTTAACGCGATTTTGAAAAATGATCGCACGTAATCCGTAGAGAAGGGGTCGAATTCACTTATTCTTATCGAATTAAGGATCACGAAGATGGAATTCACTTTGGATCACTCAAATTATGATCGATGCGAGTTAAATTCAAGAAATAAAAAGAAAAATCCGATGTTGACCAAGTCAAAATTGATGAATTTCCTAAAAAATATGTCTTAAATCCTCGGCAGCGGTGCCATTTGATGAGACGAGACCGCGAGGTCATCGATTTCACATGCTCTCGTGTCAAAAATTAATCCTAACTTCCAATTTTGGGAATTTATAACGAATTGAAGGGTATAATGGTAAATAAGGGTCGAATCCACAAGGAATTAAGGTATTTTCGAGAGATCTTTTGGAATTTGGTCAAATTGGACGATGCATTGAGGTGAGAAATTAGGGAAAATGGTGGTTTTAGAAAGATAACTCAAAGATCTATCCGTGGAATAAAAAATCGCTCGATTTGGATTAGTAATCACGGAGAAATCAAAGATGGAAGTGGGAGGAAATTTTCGGAATCGCAGAGAACACAAATTGAAATTAAAATCGAAATTGAACTAAATTGAAATCCTAAACCTAAAATTGATGATACATGACGATAGATAAGAGGATAAACTTATTTTCTAACCTGAGATAACGATCAAATAGATCCAATTGATCGCCGCATCGACAGCTATTCATTCTGTGAATTCAATCGTGAACATCGGTGTTCAAGAGACAAATTCTCCTTGCACGATCGTCGAAATCTCTCTTATAAACACTCCGTGGATACAATTTCGAGTCTAGAAGCAATTACAAGAGAGAGATTCAAGAGAGGAAGGGTATAGATTGGTCAATTAGATGAAATCCCTCAAGAATGATTACAAAAGACGAAGAACACGTCTATTTATAGGCGGAATGGGCGTAACCGTCCGATCTCCTTGATTAACGGCCGTGATGAAACGGTTCATCACGAACCGTTATAGTTAAATCCCAGCCGTCCGATCGCGATCTGACGCGTGAGATGACCTTGGATCGTATGCGTTTTAAAACGCGTCGATTCGTAACCGTTAGATCGTGATCCGGCGGTCTTGATGAAGCTTTCAAAACAGGCGTTATAAAACGCTTAAATCCCCGCCGTTGGATCTTGATCCGACGCGTCAGATTCTCCCCCCAAGATTTAATCCTGGCCGTCATAACTCCGTATTAAGGGCACGTGCCTTTGATGATCTCCGGTGGTCTGCGAGTCCACGCGGTCGAAGCGTGTGATGCCGCAACGTCTCGCTAAATCTGACTGTTATAATTCTCTTTAAAAGACACGTGCATGATCAGATTTGGTGGTCCGCGTGTCCATCCGATCGCGATCCATCGCTCCTCGTCGCGCCACATCACTTGCATTATAAAAGGCCGTGTGGATTAGTCCCACACGGAAATCAAAAAGAAATTCGTCCGATTTATAAGACCCGACGATCTTAAGGGTCGAATACCCTCCCGATATACGGGAGGCTGAAAACCTCTTATTATATATAGTATGAATAAATATATATGTATATTGCGCCACGTAGGCGCTGCACGGGCCCGCGTGGCTCTGCCACGTGGCCTTGTGTGCCACGTCGCACCCACATGGGACCCGCGCGATTATTAAATGCTTTTTGCAATTTTTTTATTTATTTTAAACGCTTTTAAATAGAAAATAAAATCAGAAAAATCCAGAAAAATCCCTAAAAATTATAAAAATCATATCTTTTAAAATACAACTCCAAATTAATCCAAAATTCTTTCATTTGATCTGAAATTTAATTATCTATCATTCTAAAAAGTCAAATTATTTAAATAACAAAAGATTTAATTCTTATTTCAAAAATACATTCATTTCTTTAAGATTTTAACTTTTGAAAATTAAATGAATGTTCATAAAAATGATTTCTCTCATTATTCAACTTTAAAAACCATTTATAATCTCAAGTAAAGATGGGGTATAAAATCTTTAATCTTTAATTCGTCATAATTAACCCTAAATTAATGCATTTTGAGATTATAACATAAAATTGCATTGAATGATAGAAATGCACTCAAAATATGATAACATGCATATAAATGGAATGTTTTATGCCTTATATTGCATAAATAATCATGTTTTATCATGTCAAGATTGCATGTTATCAACCTCCTAATTATCCAAGACTAATATGAAGACCATTCAACATGAAGACAGCTACTCAATGGTCTCCAAAAGATCGTGAAGAGCATTCATATATTTGATAGTTATTCTACACAAAGCTACCACGAGAGAAGATGTCACAAGGAGAACTCTCTCCCAGTGAAACAAAGCTTCTATGCTTGAAGAAAATCTACATCTGCATGAATGACCAGAAAGAGAAGCTGTGGCCAATGCTGCAGAAACTGAACGTGACAATGAAGTTTGAGGAGAAGGAGCTGATGTGAAAGCCTTTACTGAAGCACGTGATACAGTCTAATATCTTCCAACGAGCAAAGGAGAAGCAAGAAGATTGGAGAGCTGGCTAAAGCTGACGATATTCAACCTCTAGTTGTGATCATGGCGCAGAAATGACCAAGGCTGGATTTGCTGGAGATGATGCTCCGAGAGCTGTTTCCGAGCAATGTGGGCCATCCACGTTACATCAGGGTGATTATCGGATTGAACCAAAAGAATGCGCAATATCCACTTCTCAGGCGAGAACATTTTGTATCGATGCAACCGGGATTCAAGGAGTCACTGGCGAGGAGATAATTTTGATATCGATGCCAGCGAACAAGATTAATCTCAGGACATTCTGTCCGATCACACCAAAAGTCTCAACAAACGTTTATCGACAAGAGGAAGGACTGCACAATACTTTCATCGTTCAGATGGCCTTCGATCGAGCAGAAGACGTCCCGAGGCCACCGCGAAGTTCTCCGCAGGATTAATGCCGAGCGGGCTCGAAGATATCGCTGCACGAGCTTGCTCACCAGCGTCCGAGTTTGAAGTCAAAGACAACGGAGTGAAATGGAAACGGAGAATGGATCCCCGTAAAAGCTGACTACGTGATGAATCCGCTAGCATGGGAATCCTCCAGAGCAACTGCTAGTTGACACTCACGTGCCCTAACTACTGTGATGATTTAGGCTGAGTTCTCATCACCGTTCCGATCGACAAAATTTGGCCTGAGAACGCCTGACATTTCAGTATCAACCGTCGTCTCCTCATTCTCTCATGGCGTAAACGCTAAAAGACACCAAATTTGAATCAACGGAAATTACGCAGGTAGCGTGTCTGAGGATAAATGCGATACCTTTGGTATTTGCAATCCCGGAAGACATTACAACAACGGGGAAGACTACGTGGACCTAGTCATCACTGTCGCTTGCCACTCCACCCATAGCATGATTAAGTCAACGCCATGGAGAATAATCGAATGAAGATTAACCAATCCAGGTCCAAAATCAAAACAGTTCCAATTACAGGCGATACGTAACGGGCATCGAAAAGACGCAGGAAAGCATCCCCGAAAGCAATAACCGCCCGTTTAACTTCCCTTCTCTAATTTTCTATAAAACGTACGATTGTAAGCAAAAGAAGGATGTTATTTTTGAATGAAAATTTGGTTACCGGTTACTTTTTCCCTGTGTTCGTGTTCCCCGTGTCTCCATCACCCTCTCCCGCATCATCTTCTCTCCGCGTTCTATCTCCCTATCTCTTCTCCCTCAATTGCTGTCCTCTTTCATCCATTCAAAGTAAGAAGCAAATAGAGGAATCATCTTGGTCGTGTGGAGATCTTCAAGGACATCTACTTCACGCCATTTTCAGGTATCATCCTCTATATCTTTTAAAAACTGTGATCAATAGTTCTCTTCATACTATCATAAGTCCAACATTGATCATCCTTCCCTATTTGTTCTCTTCCTCACTACCCTACCTAATTTATCTATTTTCTCTCCTAAATCCATCTATCTTCTTCTCTTCACATCTCTTATTTTTGAGTTTCCATCTCGACCCCCATATCCTTCATTATCTCTTCCACATTATTGTCTCTCTCATTCTCGTTTCTTCATAATTCCAAATTATCCTCTACTTAACCCTTATTATTTATAAACTAATTCCTCACTGATATCATTTCATAGATCCTCCCCTTAGATTGTAGGATTTAATTGAATTAATATCACTCACCAATTTCCTTAACAATCACTATCATCTTCATCATATTCATCTTACTCATCTCTTCATTATTCTTCCTCTCATAGTCCTCATTTCTAAAATTATCCTACATTAGTCTCGGTCCACCTCGGTCACGGTTCGGTTCGGTCTTAACTTCGGTCTCTCGAGACCATGGATATGCGTACCTGAAAAGAGATAAATATATCAACGTCTATTAATACATATACTGAGTATATGCCCTCACAAATGACCTCCAAATCTAATGAGTATATATATACATATATTGAGTATATGCTCTCTCGCCACGATCCAAGATTATAAGAGAGAGATCTCGCCCTTACAAAGTGACAGGAATGAGAGAGAAGCTCCAATCTGGAGAGAGAAAAGGGTGTTGACTCCAAACACCTCAGTTATTTTTTGGGTTAGTTGCAGTTTTTTACATTGAAGCCTGCTGTGATGGTGGGGACCTTGCATCGCCCTCTTCCCGAGAAATGCTTGCTGCAATGTTAGGGACCTTGCGACGATGTAATAAAAAATTATTATTTATTATATTACGTGAGTATCGTAACTAATAAAAATATGACTTTATTACTTTAATACCTAAATTAAACCACCCACTGTGTTGACTTTGAATCGATCAATCATGATCGGCCATTCCATTTGGTCTAGCTTGAGCTCTTTATGAAAGGCCTCGCCTGGGGATTATGAAATAACAAAAAAGTAAAAGTGACCGAGATGCGAGGGAAAAACTTTTGTTTAACATTTACTCCGTAACCACCTATTTGTTGCCTTTTCCCCGAAAATCCACATTCTACCCTTAAAAGTATTCTACAAGAAATTTTAAATCTTTGCCCTTTCCCCTTCATCTTTATTGATCAGTGTTTCCATTCCACTTCTTTACTGATCAGAATCAACCAATATTTCTAACCATATGGAATAAAAAAGCGGAATCAAGAATTCTTGAATCTATCAATTCATTCGTTGAATAAACTGCTCTAAGAACTATATTCATTAAAAGCATTCCCATCATTTTTGTTGCTAGGATGATCCCTGACGAAGGCAACTCTTCCTACTTCACTCGGTGACGTTCCTCATTTTCAACTTGTTTCTATTTTTTGGGAATTAGAGATTTTTGTTGCCTCCAATTTTCCCTTAGCACTTTGAGAATAGGATCGTTCACATTGAGAGAGTAAAATAGTTCTGTTCCTAGAGATCCAACGTCAAATCCTGATGAACTAAACAGTTATCCACAATCTATTGCTGGATATCAAACCTGGAAGAAAGATCTTGATATCTACCCGTGCGTTGTAGTAAACTCCAACGAATAAAACGTTGCGAGTATGTTGATCCTCAAATGTCTCATCGATCTTCCAGTTCCTAGCCAAATCTGTCTTCGTTCATCCAACCACCCCTAGACTAGGGCATCATGAACATCCTCAAATGATTGAATGCTTGATGATGGAATTCCGTTTGCCGTGCATGATTGATAACTAAATGACATCAGTCACTGCGTGAGCGAACTTGGGTATGGATATGTGAGTTTAAGAATTTTACATGTCAGAAAATGGGAGAAAAGGCGCTGATTGGAGCACGAGGATACTCGCGAGGTTAATGTTTCCTCACAAAATTGCTATTTACACCTCTAAAAGAATGATATGCATGAATAAACATCGTCAGAGACTACCCATATATAAACATGAACCGAGAAGAAAGATTAGAAATTTATCTTCTTTTTACCTATTGAATACAATCTTGATTTGAATCCAAGAGTAAAGGGGCAGCAAGGAAGCAGAAGAAAGACGAGAGAATTCTGAACAACGAGGAGACCTTGCAGTTGGCTGCCATTAATAAGCTCCCGAGCTCTGTGGAGAGAAGGATTCTCCTTAAGAGAATAGAGCGTCCACGCAGTTCGTCATCAGAATCTGAGCGTCCATGCGGAGACACAACCAAGAGATGCGAGAATGAGGAGAGAGAATAGACATAGGACCGAATAGATAGGAGAGAGAATAGACACATGAGAGAGAGTAGATAGAGGACCTGTATTAAATAGATGGTCCTTTAAAAAATCATTCGGTCCAAGACTGAATAATTTAGAGGACCAGACCGAAACTGGACCGAGACTAGTCCGGCCCATTTTGTGGGACCGACAGTCTTGATTCGGTCTTTTGCCCTTCCCTATCCCTATCTCTCACGACCCCTTGCTCTTTCCTTCTCCATCTAGTTAGATCTCCCTCTTGTTCAACTTCTTACTTCTTCTCCGTCTCTCGCATAATCTGTCTTTCTCTTTCCAAAAGTTTCTATCAAAATATTTTTTTCTTTCTTTTATCTCTCTCCCTCTCCATTTTCTTTCTCTGTTGTTCAACTTTTTCTCTCGCGCGTTACTCTCTTTCTAAAGACTTACACTTACTCTCTCTCTCTTGCTCTTTCTCTTTATTTATTTTCCCTAAATTTCTCCTCTCCCTCCCTCTATTTCTCTCTACTACTCTCTATTTTTTGATCTATTTCTCTCTATCTTTTTCCCCTCTATTTCTCTCTCCCTCTTTCTCACCACCTCTCTCCCCCATCTCTCACCTTCTTGACTCTTTCTCTCTTTATTCTTCTCTAGCAATATTTTTTTCTCACTCCCTCTCTTCTTCAACACCAGTCCCCCTTCCTTCTCTCTCTCTTGCTTTCTTCCTTTCCTATGAGTTTAGATTTCTTGAATTCCTCCTTCCATTACTTTAATAGATTTCTTACAATGTCTATCCTTATGATGGCTCTAATAGATTCCTTTCACAAGGGCTAGATGCTCCAAATCAAGAGAAAGATGACCACATACTTTGTCTAGAAACTCTATGTGCAAGAGATAAACTTAGGAATAAAAAAGATCAACTAGAACAAGGAGAGGCATATATGTTTATATAGGGAGCAAGAGAGAGTGAGTGGAGGAGAGGAATTATAATACTTTCATTATTCTCACACTTCCCGCTCAAGCTGGAGCGTAAATATCAAAGAAGCCCAACTTTAGTAAAAAGGTGTCATACAATGTGACGTTGAGCCCTTAGTGAAGATGCTCGCCAATTGGTTAGAGGAGCCAACATGTGGAGTAGATATAAGGCCAAACTTGATCTGATGTCGAATAGCATGACAATCTATCTCGTTATATTTGGTGAGTTTTCGTGCGGTCATTGAAAACACACGAATGAATGTCAAAATAAATATCAAACTCACCAATGTTAAGATTAAACCATAAATTGATTAGTATAATGATGAATAAGGGTCAAATATATGAAGATTTAGGATATTTTTTAGGTGTGCTTCAAATTCGATCGAATCAAATGACGAATTGAAGTGAGAAATTAGAGATTTTAGTATATTTAGAAATAAGACTTAAAGATAAATCCATGGAATCAATGATCGCTCAATTTGGATTAGTATTCGTGGAGAAATCGAGGAGCAAAATCGAGGTAGAAAAATCGATCGTGAAGAAAGAGAATTTGAGAAAATTACTAAAAATTAATCTAATCTAAGCTTTGAAATTAAAATATAATGATAAGTGATAAAAGATTAGGAAGAAGACACGTAACCTAACCCAAAAATTTTGCTCGAAATGATCCAATTGATTTCTAGGTCAACAACTTTTTATTCCATGTTTTCGAAAATAGATATTCGAAGTTCAAGAGGTTAAATCTCCCTAATCTTTCAACAAAAATCTTGATTTCAATCATTCTCTAGACGCAAAAAAGAGTCTAGAAGGGTAAGAAAACAAGAGATTCAAGGATTAAGTTGTCTAAATAGTTAGATTACTTGAAACATCTAAGTAAATATTTCCTGCTCGAAGAGAGAGAGTATAAATAGAGTTGAAATTGGGTGTGGCCGTTCGATCAACCCTTTATCTTCGATCAATAGTCATGATTAATCCTTAAGAGATGAATTTCCATCGTTAAGTCCTCGTCGTTGGATCCTCGATGGAGCGTCTAGATTACGTCGCGTCACCGCGTGAAGAACAATCGTCGTGTAACGGTTAGTGTTCGATATTCATTGAACACTTGAAATGATGTCACTCGCCCACGGAAGTCCATCGGGAGCATTTAATCTTATCCGTTATAACTCCGCAGATCAATGGAGGAGATTAAAATTTTTACAAAACTACAAATCATCGCCCAATCAGAGTGTGCTGCGTACCCCTTCGAGTAAGTGAAAATTGAGGGCTAAGATTAAATCATTTCTTTCCACGTTGATCAAATTTTTCTGAGCATGCCATGTCACCTGCATAAAAGAAAACATAAACATAGTCCCACAAAGCAAAAATATCAGCGTTTTGATAGTCCCAATAGGGTGGTGATTTAACCTAAGAGGGGGGATGAATTAGGTTTCAATGTTACTCATTTTATTCTACTCTTCTTTTTTTATGATTTGTTGTCTTAGCACTTGTTTCTTGTCCTCACTGTGCACCAAAGATTATTATACTGGTTGGGGGACATAGCGTCCCTTAATCTAGTCCCGAGTATTATCGACTCGGAGCCTCAATCCTCACCAAAAGAAACCTAATCCTCTCACCCTTCAAATGGGTGAAGGACAATGTTTGATATAAGGATTTAGGTTTGCCCCCAACGGCAACCCTAACACTCACCTTTACCAGACCCTACGACACTACCCTCTAGGCCTCAACCTTCTCGGTTCCTGGACGCCCTGACTCCCTTAGGCCGATCTCCACACGATCGCTCGTCCCTTCACGCCCCGTCGTGCCTCTCTTGCTAGTACCGCCGACCTCCAGTAAAGTGAGACCCCATCTTCAGGCTTCTCCTGGTCTTCTTGCTCCTCAAGTCTAGACTCCTTATCATCTCAATGAATGAGACACTCCTTGACCTCTGTATGTGTAAATGCAAGAGGTTGTTAGTCTAATGGCTCATAGCTATGTGATAAGTGTTGGAACTTAAATATGCATCATGATTCATCAGAATAATCAGATTGATAAACCGGAATTAAACTCATACCTGGATTTTTCACATAAGAAGTCCTCTCCACGAACAAAGTCGTCTACGCGCCCTGTTCGAAGCGTAGCGGAAGCAAGATGGTTGATCGAAACCGAAATTCTCCTTCCCCCGTCTTCAATTTTTCACCATTTTATACCCCTTTTTTTATAAGACCTGTCCCTGATAATTCACAATATTTAGTTAATACATATCTTGTCCAAGTGGGAGATTGTTAGATCTAATCTCTATTAAGTGGGCATAGTTATGTATTATTGTGGATTAGCTATCATTTTAATCCCATTAAGTGATTCAATTATGTTTAATCTGGGGATTACGACATTCATTTATGTGTGTGGAGGTTAATTATGTGTAGAGGCAGTAAATCAGTCATTAGTCATTAATGGGCTGTCTAATGACTGATTAGAGGCTTAAGCTTTCCTCTATTCCTATAAATAGGAGGCCATAGTCCACTTGGATAACATGATGCTCATAACCCTCAAGAGAGAATCCCATTTCCTCTAGAGATCAGGAGGTTACATCAGGGATATTCAAGAAGACTATTCTTCGATTCATTAATCTACTTTGGATGAAGATCAATCCGGTGAATCCAGGTATGAGTTTAATTCCGGTTTATCAATCTGATTATTCTGATGAATCATGATGCATATTCAAGTTCCAACAATAAGATGATGGCAAATAGGTGAGAATGAAGTTAAGAGTATATGACACACACAAAACACTAACATCTGATGATGATCCTCTGATCTAAGGTTAACCATTGACCTATGGTTGACTTTTGACCTAGGATTGACTTTTTGACATTTGACCCAAGGTTGACTTTCTGATAAGGGTTGACTTTTGACCAAAGGTTGACTTTTTGAACTAAGTTTGACTTTTTACCTAATATTGACTTTATAATAAGGGTTGACTTTATGACAATTGTTGACTTTGGGTTAACTTTTCGATCAGGGTTGACTTTCTAAGTTGACTTTGAGGATAGGCTCAAGCTGAGAGATCCACTCTTCAACAACAGCTCACTGTCTGATTTTTCTCAATCACAGAATTAATTATCCTATCTAGCTAAGATGCACTTAGTACAAAATCTGTAGAAAACACAACTGATATAATTAAATTTAACTTGAATTAACTATGCTATTATAAGGTATGATTCAATGAAATAAATAAATCTTACTGGGGACTAATTAATCAGAAAATAAATTCACTGCAAACGATGAAAATAGAACAACATATAGAGTTATATGTAATCCACGTTCAATCTACTTTGATATGATATATTTGAATAAAATCGTCGAAACTGCACTATATTTATAAATGAAACTCACCAATGTGAAACTAACTTCACTGCAAACAGAATTAACCTTAATCCAAAATACTTAGTCTATTGAATGGAAAAATTCAGTGAGGTAGATCACATACCACTTAGCCTTGACTCCATGTCTCATTTAGAAGATATTAAAGTAACCACAATTATATAAATAGTGGAGAAACCAAACAAATAGAACACCAACAATCTATAACGTCAACTCAGGACTTTATGTATGACAACTAACTATTAAGAGAACTTACAATAGATGCATAAAAACTTAAATAAATTGGAAGGTAAAATGATCACAATTTTGTAGAAGTAAAGCAGCGAAAACATAGATAGATAGCTATCTGAAACACAGATTTAAGGGAGTTATATTTATTCCAGCTAACTGCAGATTAAATGGGTATATGTAATATAAAATGATTCGGATAGATGACGAGAGCTTTGAAGTAAAAAACAGAATGATACGTGACTGGATATAAATAATAATTTTTATATACCGAAATTAGAAATCAATAGATATTAGTTAATCACATAGTTCTCAGAAAACACTTGAGATTTGGGAAACAATCAATAGATTAACAAGATAGATAATAAAAAAAATCACACAGAGGTTTGAGGTTTAAGATAAGAAATTTATCGAAAGAAGAAGAAGAGTAAAAACCAAATTTACCGGACGTGAAACCAAAATTATGCAACAAGTAAGAAACAAAATGAATGAGCGATAGAATATGTAAAGTATAGATTTGAGATTAAGAGTGAGATCGTGACCGATGAAAGGAAGGATCTTCCAAACAGGTGAGTGCTAAAATACTCCTTTGAATTGGTGTCAAATGATTTGCAAATGGCGAGTCTCGTCTGCTACCATGAAGAAGAGGAAACAAATCATTCGTCGTTGTCTCCTCTTCTCGATTACCAGAGAAAAACTAAGCTTTCGATCTCCAACGCCTTTTCGTTTCTCACGATTTCCACTTTGATCACTTGCAAAAGAAGGCATTAACCCAAGAAAATGAAAGCTCGACCCTTTTTAAAGTGAGTCGATGATATGTTATAGTTACGATAATACCCTAATAAATATCTATATGAAATGACAGTATTACCAAGCCTATATATACATATCTATATATGCTGGCAGTAATAATATAAAATTAACTAAGCTCATTCATGATGTATCTGTGAATGAGACTATATAACTGGGAAGGAAAAGGATATGCATGATAGAACAACAAAATGATGCATGGGAAGATAATGACTGCTTGAGGCAATAAATTCCTGAAAAACATGAATCTTCATGGACACATTAGTATGTTAGTGGAAAATAATCAAGGGAGACATAATGTAGTAATGATTTAAATTAATAAAATACAATAAACAATCTATGATTTTTAATCACTCCATTTTTTATGATGGCAATTCAAGATGAAATGCTTACGTCAAAACTAGCACTCTAACATGTTTATCGCGTTTAAATAGAGGAGCACGACAATGGGTTAGCTTATATCCTTAAAAATGATGTTTAACCCATTATTATACACACACACACACACACACACATATGTATATATATATACACACGCGCGCGCGCGTGCGCCACATGGTGCGTGCATACGCTGCCATGCAAGCACACCGCCACGTCAGTGCGATAAATATAAAGTATTATTATTATTATTTTAAAGATAAATAAATTCAAAATAAATCCAAATTCAAAACATTACAAAAAAATCCCTAAAAATTAGAAAATTCATAAATTTCAAAATACCAACTATTTTTAATCAAACTTAATTGTTTGATGAGAAATTAAATTATCTATCATTCTAAAAAGTCATATTTAAGAAATAAAAAGAGAATAAATTTTTATCTAAAAAATATACTCATTTCTTTGGAAAATAAAACTAGGAAAATAAATGAGTGTATATAAAAATATTTTCTCTTATTATTTGTAATTTAAACTTAATTATAATATCAAATAAAGATGAGAATAATCTGCTTTAAAATTTAATATTTAATTATGCATGATTATCTCTAAAATAATGCATTTTAATATTATAACTTTAAATTTCATAGAATGATAGATATGTACTCAAAATATTATAACATGCATAAGAATAGAATCTTTTATGTCTTAATTCGTATTGATCATCATGTAATTACTAGTATAAATTGCATGTTATCATTTGGTTATGTCATGAGATGTAGGGTTTTGCAATAAAGATGACAACTTTGTTGTCACAGAACATGGGCATAGGACATGGAACTAGAAAACCATGCTCAATAAGAAGTGAATATACCCATAGTATCTTGAAAGGAGCTTGTGTCATAGATCTATACTCAGCCTCAATGCTCGATAGAGAAACAACCTAGTATTTGTGACTCCACCATGTCACAAGGTTGCCTACACAAGAAAACATACTTACATGCCTCAATTGAAGGACTTCTTGAAGCTATTCAAGTGTCAAGCCTCCAACGGTATCTACACAATCTTCAGATGGTTGGATCTCCTCTTCAAAGCTCTTTACCAAGTGAGAAATAGAAGAAATAAGAAAATTCATACAAGGCTTGTATGAGCACCTTGAGTTGTGGTCGTTATCCTCTTATTTATAGACATTTTTATATGATTTTTTTATAAAACCCTCATAATTATGTCTATATCCTCCAACATACATAGATCGTACATGTGTGACCTTTTAGGTTCATATGTCTTACTAGTTAATAACTCTAGAGACCCAATAACACCTTATTGTTCAACCTTAATTGATTATCTATATCAATATATTAATTAATTAATTAAGGATTGATTTAACCCAATAAATAAGTTGCCAGCCTATTCAGTGCTAATCTACACTGTGTACTGTAGGAGATATGAAGTATATAAGAACTCCCTTATAGAACATTACCATCATCGATTATCATGTATGCATAATCTTTCGTTCGCTCAACACTCATGAATGAATTAGGGTATGGTCAACTATCAAACCCTAATCAATCACTCAAGTTAATAATAATGAGTGTAGGAAATCATCAAGAACTCTTTCTTTGATATATCCACTACCTTGGCCAAAGATTTTATCGCATCTCATTCCTTGAGTCAATCTCCTCAATTACCGAGGACAAATTATCCCATCTTGACCACACAATCTTCTTCATACTATATCTAATATATAACGTTTTAGAGATCCAATGGCTAGGTATTCGAAAGTCATAATCAAAATACAATCATCCATCCACAAGATGTCTTTAGTGTCTCAAGTATAAGGACAATATACATAATCATGACTTGAATCAACTTGATTAACAATTACATATAATACTATTTAGGGATTCATATACATCAATTCAGTGAACTCTTTCTCTAAAAAACACTCATTGTCTATCCTTAGTGTCTCCACAATGATGGCTATAGGATCAGCCATACTCATCAATAAAAAGATTGACCGTTTCGATTTAATACGCGAATCGAACGCTCCAGATTGCGCCATGTCGCATGCAATAAAAAAATAAAAAGGTAGTCTCACATGACAAAAGCTTAGGCAAAAATCAGGTATATAAGGAGCGAGTGTTAAGTGGGTTAGCGAAAATCTTGAAAAGATTGCTTAACCCACTAATCACTCTTGTGCGCACACACACACACATATACACACGTGTACGCCACGTGGCGACACGTCATGCACTCGCCACGTTAGCGTGCATTAAAAACAAGTCCATAAAAATTCCAAAAAATCTCTAAAAATTAGACAAATCACAACTTTTAAAATACAACTCCAAATTAATCCTAATTTATTTTTTTATCATAAATTAAATAATCTATCATTTTTAATAGTTAAATTTAATAAAGAACAAGAGAATAAATTTTTATTTATAAAATACACTCATTTCTCTCATAAATTAAAACTTAGAAAAATAAATGAGTATAGAAAAAATATTTTCTCTTATTATTTGACATTAAAACCCAATTATAATCTCAAATATAAATGGGAATAATCTACTATAAAATAAATTATTTAAAAATGCATAATTATCCCTAAAATAGTGCATTTTGATATTATAACTTAAAAGTGCATGAAATGATTGATATGCAATCAAAGTATGATAACATGCTTAAGAGTGGAATGTTTTATACCTCAATTTGCATTAATAATCACATAATTACCTGTATAAATTGCATGTTATCCTTACTAGAGAGAAGAGAGCCCCTAATCTAAGAAGCGATGGAAGGATGAAGCCCACTAAGATAGATACTAGCATAGAGCTACGCGCAGTAACACTTCAACGTCACAAGATTTGTGGTGGGAGGCTGATAAAGGTCAACCTCCTGAAGTAAGGCCTACAAGCGATCGAAGTGGGCCTAAAGAGAGAGATCATCTTGCGTGCAAGTGAGAAGAGACTTGAAGATCTCTACCACACAGCCGATGTTTATCTGATTGGTATACACTGTCTTGATGGTTTTCCAAAGAGAGCGTGATGGCTTGATGCACGTAGGAGGCTCAAAAATGTTATACTTGATGTTGTGAAGCATCCAAGTGATAATAGTTGAGTCATATTGCAACTAAGAGGCATAAGATGGGTCGCGAAGTGGTAGAGGGTCATTTGTGAGATAATGATGGAGGTTGTGAGACTCAAGAAAGAGCTTAAAGCTAGAAGCCCATGCGGAGTAATTGTGTTCGGGAAAATTATAGTCATGCCAAGTAAGTTCTGCTATAATTGGAAGACGAGGTGCAAATGTTGGTGGAGTAGAAAGCACTAGAGGCGGGAGAATCACATGAGGTACTGAGATGGGTGGTAAAAAAGTACCGAAACCCAGAGCTGAAGAGTGTAGAGAGGACATAGAATCCCTAGATAAAGCCATAGTTTATTGACATACTTTGTAATATGTTGAGAAAATGAATGTAGCCACCGGTAGAGACATATGTTGAAATAAATGTGTCATTTCGAGCAAAGCAAAAAAGTGGAGCACCAGTAGAGCGAAGTAGCGGGTGACACAAAGTGGAGGATGTCGTGCAACAACACGAAGTGTCAGATGGAATGGAGCGATGGATGGCGCTCGTGGTGTCAACAATGAAAAGGCTCAACAGTGGTGGCTGTGGTAGATAATGAAGGAGAGGATATTGCGCTAGAGTGGGAGGAGGCTGGGATGAAACGATTTAGTGTGGTCGTTGAAACACACGATCGTCGGTCAAACAAAATTTATAATTCTGAACGCACAATGATTTAAAAATCAGAAATCAAGTACATCAATGAGATCGGGTCAAACCACAGAGAGCACGGTTGACTTTTATCAAAGAGTTGACTTGATCAAACTTAAGTCTACTTAGGGTTTCTAAGAAATGAATGTGATATGCTATTAATGGAAATAATATGAATATATGAGAGAAGATATTTTGAGAAGAAAAGTCAAAAGTCAGAGTTGAGTAGACTTTGACTTTTAGTAAAACCAGAGAGGAAAAAGGTGAGAAAATATTATGAAAATGATATTTATAGAAACTAGAGAGAAAATGGAGAATTTTGATATAAAATTCATGATTTTTAGAAGAGAATTTGATTTCTTATGATTTTTCCAAAATCAATTAACAGAAAATTCCCAAAATTAAGATCTAGATTTAAATCATTAAATTGACTTACCAAATGATATCCAAATCGAGCAAATCACATATGAATAGAAAGCTTACGATCTGAGGATTCCAGAGAAACCAAAATTATCAAATTTCACCCTGTTTATTAAGAGTAATTGCCCTCGAAAGTCAACGCCCAAATTCAGATCGATTTAGAACATTAGTTGGTCAAATGTCAAATTAAAGAGTCAAATCTTGGTGAAAATCAATGAATCAGATATCAACGGAAAGCTTATTGAACAAGGAATCAATGAAACAATTTCGAACAAATTGGACTTGAGATCAGGGAGAACTCCTTGTTCGGAAATCAGCAAAAATCTGCGATCAAATTTCGGCAAAACGACAAAATTTCTGATTTCTTAACTCTAATTACCTATCTAAATCTAATCTAAACTATCTAAATTGCAAGGATTACGAAGGAATCACACTACTAACCCAATTGACACGAAGATTGAGCTTCAAATTGCTTTGATTGCTACGTATTTATCCGATTCCTTCTTCGTCGTGCGTTCGGCGTTCAAGGGGTGAATCCAAACATTTTCTCACAATATTTCATGATTTATTTGCCTCAATCCATGCGCGATTGAGTCTATAATGCAAGAGAAGCATGAAGAACTTAATATTTTCCTCCAAAAATGCTTAATTTCTTGACGTTTCAATCAAAAGTTACATTTTAAGAAGAGAGAACTTCTATTTATAGAGAAATTTATCGCGAAAAATCAAGACTGTCTGATTCGCTTAAGAAGCTTTGGACGTCCACGATGCTGCCACGTCGCGCGTGATAAGTGGACACGATCCCATGACGCGGCCCCACTTCCTCCTTCATTTTCGCCGTCTGATCTTCATTGCAGCATCATTGGCGGCGTACGACCCCCGTCACCACCAAGGCATGACACTGCGGCGCCGGAGGAGCAGACACCCGCGCGCGTCCAGCCCCCTCGACAGGCGAAGACGAAGGATGCCGAGTTTCACTACACCAAGTGAGGACCTCATCTCGCCACGACACATTTCACAGGGCTCGCGCGCGCGTGGACTTATCTTTCTAGTCTTTTATTTTATTATGAACTTTATTAGCCCGCACGTGTTTAAGCGGGCCTTTGCATATCTTCTTCTCTCCCTTTTAGGCTTTCGGGTGGGTTCTTCCCTTTTTCTGGATCCCATTCGTTAAGCCCTTCTCTTTGTGGACATTTTCTTTATTTTCTATGATTATGTTAGGTGTGGGTTGTGGTCCTCAAGTGGGCCCTTTCCTCTCTCGGCCCACTATGGGCTCTATAAGAGGGGAAGGGACCCCCCCACAAACCCTAGCCGTCATTTGAAGAAAGAAAAGAGAACTCTCTCTCAAGTGGCTGCTCAAGGAAGATCAAGGAAGGAGACCAACCGCCGTCTCCGCCGCCGCCACCGCCGCCGCACCTCCACGTGCCGCCGCCGTGCCCGCCACCGAGACCGCCGCCTCCCCTTGCCTTGGTCACGTATCTCCATCATGCAGCCTACCCGCCGCCGCCGTCGCCGCCGCCACAGGCCGCCGCCACTGCCGCCGCCGGAAAATTGCTCCACCTCCCCACCTCCTCCACGGACCCCTTTGCCTTCCCCTCCTACTTCCACGTTCTTGGCCACCGGCCATCTTCTTCCCCTCACTCCACCCCTGCCCTTGTCCGCGCAAAGCCCCTCCACGTTCCCTCCCCTCCCGGCCTCGTTTTCCCCTTCTCTGCAGATCTCCGATCTACCGGGTGATTCTGCAGAAATTTCCCCTCCAAAATTCCCCCTCTCCCTCAACATTTCCATCGCGAACTCCCCTATCTCTCACTTCCCTTCCCGACGAGCCCCTCTCGATGCCACATTCATCAAAATCCCTCCTCCGCGCGACCAGATTATTACGTCCTTTCCCAAATTCCGCATCAAAACCTACCTTACGTCATACCCGCGCCCCGTCTTTCCGCAACCGACCGTGACGTCTCCTGCCATCCTTCCGTCCGCCATTACGCCAAGTTTTCCCACTCCCTCCATTTCCCATAACCGCCCGTCTGACGTCCAGGAGCCGCCCGCCTCTCCCCATACAACATTCCAGAAATCCCCTCAAATTCTTTCTTCCCTAATCTCCCCGCCCTCTGCTGAAATCACGTAACCTACTCTTGAATTCGCCCACCTACGAAATCGGAATTCTCGCCACTAATCCGGTCAAATCCCATCCTTGACTCTCCTGTTCCTGATCCCTAGTTCACGCCGTGAATCGCCCACCTGCGACGCTCAAGTTTCGCTCCTCGGCCCCTCCTTTGATTTCCCCTCCTGTCCTAATTCTCGTGCGAATTTCATCTTCCGTACGTCACTCGCGTCGGACGAGACTTCCTGCATCACATTTTCCGTCAGAGGACGACTTCATCAACCCCCCTCTCGTTTGCCCGACGTTCACGCTCCCTCCCGTCCCAGCATCCCGTGCACAGCCCTCCTTGGTACCGCCGTCAAATGATGTGACACCTCCGTGCGTAAGTTCACGCCGTCAGGTTCGTCGACGCCCCATCGATCAGAGGCTGCTCAGATTCCTCAGCACCCAATCGTGGGATCAACACTACGTGGGCTGACCGCGTCTGTCCGAACCGCCCCGCACGCGACCCGACTGTGCCGGTAACGCTCGCTCGCACGAACCACCCAACACGCGCTTTGCGCCGCCGACCTCGACGACCCCGACGTCTCCCCTCCCAGTTTACTCTGCTGATCGCCCGTGCCGCGTACGACGACTTCCCCTTGCCACGACCGACCGGGCTCGCGCCCCGCAGGTTAGGCACACATTCCCCTTTATTTTACGTCGAAGTCTATATTTCTTTCAGTATTTCCCGCACCGTCTCCACCGCCATCGGGGATTAGTATAGGCGAGTGTTTAGACGAAATTGATAGGATTCAGACCGTGGTCCAACCCATTGGGTTGACTATCGAGCTCCCCGCGACGACTCACGGCCCAACGCCCGCGAGGACGTGGACCGAAAGGAATCCCGAACTAACTCTACTCGGCGCATCCCAGGATCCACGGAGGCGACATCCGAGACGGTACTCGCTTGTCTTGCATTATTAGTACATTACATCATATTAGAACTCCCCAAGGTAATCTCATCCCTAGTTCATCCCTAGTATCACGGTGTGAGATCGGCTTCGCAATCGGTCCTGCATCAATCATTGAGTAGCCACGTGTCGCTCCATGATTTGCCGAGCGTTAATTTTAATCGCAACCGTCAGGTTTCACTTAAGCGATTAACGGCTCTGAATTATGCACATGTGTTTGATCATGATCTGGTGAACTGAAGTCCACGAGATCAACGTGTGTCGATTAGCGCGATGAAATCCGACGCCTCTCAAGCTGCCACATCACTTGCATACATAAGGAAATATTTAGTCTCACATGGAGCAAATAAAGCGAGAAATTCGAGTATATATGGTGGAAGCTCTTGAAGCTCCTTAAGCCCTTGCGTCACCCAATGGGCCTTAGTACACCCCCCTTAACTTGTTACCTGGGCCCACTATATCCGTGGGCCCAAAAGACTTGGCTCGATCTTCCTCCACGCCATGTAGGCACCCACGTGAGCCTGCATAAGTCTGTGTCAGCTCCCGTGGTGCCGCCACATATCCACGTCGTGCCACTTCAGCTCCGCGCGGGTCCAACGCATATAAAACTATTTTTTTGTGATTTTTTAACTCTAAAAATTCCATAAAATCATAAAAATTCTAAAAAAATTATCAATCTTCAAAAATTCTTAACTTCATTTCTCGAACTCTTTTTGACTCAAATTTTTCTCCGTTGGATCACAAATTTCTTTATCTTTAATCCTATGCCACTGGAAATATAAATTTAAACAAGAATAAATGATGAATTCAAAATAATATTAAGTCAACCCTTTAAGGTTCTATTTTGCTTCATTCCATCATTCTCCTTTTCTAATCTCTTCTTTTAATCCTCCACTAAAGTCAAAATAAAATCAAGGAATGTGTATCATTTCAAGTTGTTTGACCTTGCAAAAGGTCAAACATCAATAAAACACATAATTAACCTTAAAATAATGCAAAAATGTAGAGTTTAGTAAAATGGCATGCCAACGGAGAAAATTCATACAACTATGATAACATACATCACAATTATATAAAATAAGTATTAATATCAGTTAAATATGACAGTATTTCAAGTTAAATATGCATGTTATCAGGCGGCACACTGGGAATGATGACTGTAACGTCTGATTGCGGCGACGACGACCACGAGAAGAGTTTATGGCTCTGATACGATGTTGATGATGAGAATAAGAAACCCTAAAATTGTTATAAGAGGTGGAATGACTTGTTATGAGAGATCATTATGCAATGTTTCACAAAAAAAATGCCCCAAGAGAAAAGTTCAAGGTGATCATTGCTATGTCACAATAAAATCATGATTAAAATTATTTCAATGAAGAATCACTTGTTTGACGTAGTATATGTTGATTTTGAAAAGGGTTCGTGATCTATTATCTCCTTGGTATTGATGAGGAGATGAGAGTAGCCATTAGAAATTAAATACAATGAGTTTAATTGAAAACAATATGAAGTGGTCAATAATCCATTAGAAAGCAATAAACATGTCCTTTCATGCCCTCCAAAATTTTAAAACTCAGGGAAACTCATCACAAGAAAGATTAACATTGCGTTATGATTGCATGATGACCATGATTACAAGAAAATGACCTTTGCTTTGTGCAAAAAAAATGAGATAAAGCATTTCAAAATATTTGTATTAGAAAGAGATAAATATGAATTAAAAATGGAACCCTATGAGATATATATTGCTTTGATACTGTGATAGAATTAGATAATGAAGAAAGTGAGGGTTATACTCTCAAGGAGAAAGTGGTGGCGTACGACCCCCGTCGCCACTAAGACACGATACTACGGCGCCGGAGGAGCCCTTTTGCGCGCGCGGATCTATCTGCTTATCTTTATTTCTTTATTTCTTTATTATGGACCTTTTGACCCGCACGTGTTTAAGCGGGTCCTCGCTTATTTCCCTCTTCCTTTTAGGCTTTCGGGTGGGTTCTTCCCTTTTTGGGATCCCATTCGTGAAGCCCTTTCTTTTGTGAACCTTTGTTTTCTATGAGTGTTTTGGGTTTTGGGTTGTGGGCCTCAAGTGGGCCCTTTCCCCTCTCGGCCCATTATGGGCTCTATAAGAGGGGAAGGGACCCCCCCCACAAACCCTAGCCGTCATTTGAAGAAAGAAAGGAGTGATCTCCCTCTCAAGTGGCTGCTCAAGGAAGGCCGGGGAAGGAGTCCAACCGCCGTCGTCGCCGCGCCGCCGCCGCGCCGCACGCCTCCGTGCCGCCGCCACGCCGCCGCGACGTACCGCGCCACTCCTTGCTCCCCGGCCATCGTTTCTTCCTCCACTGTCATCGCGACGCCGCCGTCCCTCAAGCCGCCGCTGCCGCCGCCTCAGGCCGCCGCTGCTGCCGCCGCCTCCGGACCGCAGCACCACCATCCCCTTCCTCTCCACGAATCCATCTCCCTCCCTTTTCCCCTCATTTTCCCTACCGCTGGTATCACTACCAATCCATCTGCCTTCACCCCTCCTGCCGCACTCCTCCACGATTCCAATTTCCTGCAATACCCAGCGAATCCCCCACTCCCGATCGGGACTCCTCCACCACCAATTCCATCCCGACCACTGCTCTTCCCCTTCCCCTGCTCACGCGCTCAGTCCTCCTTTCCCCTGTCAACCCTTCCTATTCCATTCATCACCCATCAACCCACGTCACCCATGGTTCCTCCTCTCCCCTGCCATTTCCGATCGCAGCTCCATTTCCGTCAACCCCCACTGAAATTCCTTTCCAAATTTCCTCAGCCCGCGCACCGTCCCTTCGCCTCCCCCACTTCCGAACACCCGCGCTCCACCTCCCCGAGATCTGCCACACCTGCATACGAACCGACCACACCCCATCCCCTCTGCTGTCCCTTCGGCACCACTCGAAAACCACCCCAGCACTATCTCTTGATCGCGATCGAATTCTTATCCACCCTAACTACCTCAGCCTCTATCTTCTCACTCCAAACCCGAGTTGACACCCTGCGAATTTTCCGTCACCGCACTGCTAGAATTTCGCGACGAACGTGCGAGTTTCTTACCACTTGATGAGATCCACAGTCCTCGGCCGCTGCCTCCTGGGCCGATCAACCGGAATCAACCCCACTCCACCAACTTCCCATTCTCTCTCTCAACTTCTCCTCTCTCTCTCGGTCCCCACTTCTTCGTCAACCTAAACAGCTCGCCCTCTTCTCCCATCGGGACCCTGCCGGGGTGCCCTACACCCTTCCCATTGCCCCGAGACCCCAGCACGACGCCAATCCCCATCCACGCCTAATTTCCCCTTTCTCCGCCCCGACGGATTCGCCCACGCCTTGCAAATTCCGCCACGCTCGCCTCTCACCAAATTCAAGCACCCCTGGAATTCACACCGGCGAGTGACAAACTCAGCTTTTCGCCCCAGGCGGAACTTCGATTGCTCTCCCGCCGAACTCCACACGGGTGTCAGCCTCCATCCCGCGTCGAATCCACCCGCCCTCACGACTACAGCGACCAGGCCAAATTCAGTCCCGCCGCGCCGAATTCAAGCCGACTTGCGACCTGAGTTCTGGTCACGAAGGCGACCTGATCCCCAGGCGGCGCCGCGTCCTCCCCGGGACTCGCCAATGCCCCCGTTCGGCTACGCCCGCATTCCCGGCCTCGCCACTCCCGCGGTCAACTCCAAGGATCTCGGTCAACCCAGGCAGAGCCACGCCCCAACCGATTGACGCCCGCCCGCTCTGACACAGGGCATCACCCGCGACTTGAGCTCAAGCCTCCCGTGCGACTCCGTCTACAAGCCGAGCCTCGAGCCGCCCTGACTCGTGCTCCGCCCTGCCCGGTCGCACTCGCGATCAGCCCAGGGTTGTGACGGCGATAGTCACGGTCACTTCGCGCCCCGCTCCCAGGGTCGCTACTCCAACCGGCACCTCTTTTGCGTCTCGCGCTCAGTGTTCGGACTAGGCGCGCTTGCAACCTGCCGGGCCACGCCCGCTTCCTCCCCGACGTCGTCTCCCTCTCTCCGGCCAACACCGCCGAGCCGACTCTCCACTACGCCACGACCCACCGGGCACCCCGCCCCGCAGGTAAGCTTCAACCCCTCTTTCAAAGTTAATTACTTTTCGAAGCGTTTCCTTTACTCGTCTCCACCGCCGTCGGACGACGTAGGTAGGGTAGTACGACTATAGATTCGAGACTTCTCACGCGTACGTCAGGTCTGACACTGAGCGTGAGCTGCAGCCTCCCGGCTACCCCAGGACGAGCGACTTCCACGCCTCCGGACGTAGATCGAGAGGGTCTCATCCTATCCATCATCGCGAGTTTCCCCGGGTCGCCCGGAGTCGACTTTGCTGATCGGCACGCCTGCCTGTACTTAGGTTTAGGTTAGGCCTCAAGCTTAGGGTCTAGCACTCGCCTACTCGTAGATTAGGTTTTACCACACTATCTTCAGTCAGCCTCAGTCCCATTGATCAGGCACGAGGGTTTTTCACCACCGCGTCCTGCATCAGAAAGGTTTTACTATATATTGAGATAAAATTACACTCAACTCTTTAATTTGATTTTGAAATTTAGAATAGTAGCAAGTCGAGATTGAATCTATAGGGAGAATAGTTAAAGAATTAAAATAAAGGATTATTTTTAGTATTTTTAGATTAAGAAAAAGGAAATGATCGATGAAATAGGGGGACGTATGCGAAAGATGTCGTTATTGACTAAACACTTCCAAATCTCCTATTGAAGATTAGAAATTCTTGATTACACTAGAATGATGATTTAGGATAGCAAAAAATGGATTTGTGAATTGAAAAGATGATGAAAATGGAAAAGATCGAAGCGAAAACATTATAATCTAAAGGTTCATGATAAAAAACTCCCTCTATCAATACTCTCCAATCGATCACTTATTCAAGAGCTTGTACATATCGCCTAGACTTAGAGTCTTACATCCAACATCAAGAATAGATAGAAAAAAAAAGAAACTCATTAAAAAGATGTTTGGTATAGGGTAAATGATCGATTTGTGCTTTCTTTCCTATGGCTAGCCAATGCTCAAAGTGCCAAAAAATCTAAAATTTTCATTCCGTTTTTATGATCAAATGTTAAAAATGGAAAGATCATAAAAGAGATGAAGCTTCCCATAAGATTTTGTCTCAAAATTTCATCAAGATCATAGGATATTAAGCTTTGAATTTAGAGCAATCTAGACTCTTGATATGTTTCTCTCTCCTTGTCAACCACCTTAAATTCCCAACATTCCCAACCACATGTCTCAACATTCCCAAAAACTCCCATGTCTTGGGTAGGGAAATAGAGGAAACCTATCCCTTAAAAATCAAAAAACAAAAAGAGGAGTTAAACTGGCACTCTCTCTCCTCTCTCCTCTCTATTCTCGCCCCGATAATAAATCTCAACCTTAGTGTTTACTACACGGGAGAACTTTTGGTGTCACCGTAAATTGCAGCATTGTGCACTTTCATGAGAGAGTCTTGTGTGTGAGAGAGAGAGGATAGAGAGAGATTAGAGGGGGAGAGGGCAATCCTCTCTCTTGTGATGCAGTTGTAGTGTCACAAATTGTGACGTAGCACTTTTGTTGCATCTCATGTCACAAGTAGAGAGAGAAGATCAACAGAGGGGGGGGGGAGAGAGAGGGATCATGTAAACTTTTTCATCGAAAATTTCAGCGGTTGTGAAAGAGCCACGTGGTGGATCGTGTAAATAAGCCACTATAATTTTAAAATGTTTTTTAAATGAAAAAACATTTTATGTTTACACATTTATTTCTATATGACTTTGGCTTTATGAAATCCTCAAAATACAAAAAAAAGACATATATTCAAAAAATAATTTTGGTTATTTTTAACCCAGATAATATGCATTCATAAATATTTTTGTTTAAATAAATGTATTTTAAATTAGAAGTAAATTAAAAATTCATTTTTTCCTTAATTAACTATTTTCTTGATAAATCAATATCATAAAATTCTCATAAAATATTATCGAATCATGAAAAATCTAGAATATCCTTCCAAGCATAAAGATTATCATTTTAATTATTTAAAACTATAATAAAATTATTTGATGATCATTTTTATATGAATAAATATATTAAATGCATGATATTAATACACTAATTTGCATGCCATCAAGGTATACGCATAAGTAATATACGAGAGACAAACACACACGCATGCTAGTATTCGCAATTAAAGATGGATAAATAAATAAATAATATAGACACATACATTATATTGGAAATTTGGTTTATATTATATTGAGTATCGGTGGTATTGGAAAATTTGATGCCCAACTGGATAAATATGTAAACAAACTTTTATATTTTAAAATATTAAAATATTTTAAAATACACACACAATGACAGAGTGAGTAAGCAGAATAATTACTTTAATAAATCAAAATCATCGAATATAATATTCATTATGACACTCACTAAGGAAACAGAATTCGGCCCATTTACTCGCTCAAAAACGTGTATGCCTTTATACGAATATCGCCTGGAGTTCAACTGGACAGGTTTCCGCTGACAAATATCGAAGGAAGTCTCTCTCTCCCTCTCTTTCTCTCTCCCTCTCCCTCTCCCTCTCCCTCTCCTCCTCACTCTCTCTCTCTCTCCCTCTCTTTCTCTCTCTTTCTCTTCCGCGCCAGATCTCCTCTCTTTGTCCCTTGCACGCTTTTTAGGGTTCCGAAAATAGTGCAAGGTACGAGACCCCGATAACCCTAATTTTTTTTATTGTCATCACTATTTCCTCGAACTTGCGTCCATATAATATCGCCAGTGATATATTCTCAACTGCAGTTTCATTCTTACTCATTTTTTAGCTTACAATTTTTTTTAGGGTTTTAGAGTTACAGAGTTCTGGGGGTTCAGAGCTTAGTGGAAATGTCTGAGCCGTCGAAAGTTATCCACGTTCGCAACGTCGGACCTGAAATTGCCGAGGTCAGCGCTATCTGTCCATTTTCGTTGTAAAAAATTTTCAATTTGTAGGTATTATTCTTTTTTTAAATTGTGGGTATCGTTTTTTTTATTGCCAGAATGATTTACTTCAGCTGGTTCAGCCGTTTGGCGTCGTTACCAAGCTGGTGATGTTGCGAGCTAAGAATCAGGTTTATTGTTCTCTTCTTTCTTCTGACGATTTTGTTTTGTTTCCTATTTTGTCTGTTTTTCGTAGTTTCTTCTTAGTGAAATCTCTTTTTAAAAATTGCAGGCGCTTCTTCAGATGCATGATGTATCATCGGCTGCGACGGCTCTTCAGTATTACACGAACTTGCAGCCCAACATTAGGTTTGATTTTCTGTTGATTTTCTCTTGTTATGCCCCTTTATGCTGTAGCCCTAAATGAAGCATACCATTTGGGGAAAGAATCCGTTTTGATTATTATATTTCCTGCTTTTGTTTCTATAGGGGGAGAAACGTGTACATGCAGTTCTCTTCTCATCAAGAACTCACGACAATGGATCAGAACACACAAGGAGGCAAAGACCAGGTTTTTTTCTCTTGTTTCCATTATTCTTCCGTAAATTCTATAATTTTGTGGTTCAGTGCGATAATGCTCATGAGGCCAATTAATTATCTATGCATGTAAATGAAATTAATTTTTTATTCATACTCTAGAGAGGGATGGAGATGTAGGGAAATAAAGGAAGTAAGCTTAAATTCTTAGAACCTTGCTGATTTGCCTTGTCCATTTGCTTTTACAAGGCATAGAATATTTACTGATTTGCAAATTTTTATTGTTGATCTGGAGGGGGGAGAGAGTTCTTGCTTAAACATTTAAATCGTCCATGTTGCATTTTTCGTCACTCCATTCTGTAACTCGTTCTTGATTTTTCAATAATCATTCTCTCTCGTTGTCGGTCTGCTGTCGGGCATTAAGGATTCACAACCAAACCGAATCCTCTTAGTCACCATTCACCACATGCTCTATCCCATAACCGTGGAAGTGCTGCATCAAGTTTTCTCCCCCCATGGATTTGTGGAGAAGATCGTCACTTTTCAGAAGTCTGCTGGTCAGCCCCTTCAATTTTTGTTCTCTTTCTACACTTTGATTAGTCACCTTTTGGTTTTGTAAAATATCCTTCCTGATTGATGTTACATTAATGCACGTTTTTGAGTTGATCTGTTTTTTTTTCCAGGGTTTCAAGCTCTTATACAATATCAGTCACGCCACAGTGCAGTTCAAGCAAGAGATACATTGCAAGTAGGATTTTTATTTAGCTCCTGTAATTGTCACATCGTCCCTTTATTTATTTCTTTATTTATCCTCAGGGGCGCAACATTTATGATGGATGCTGCCAGCTAGACATACAGTTCTCCAAGTATGGTGTAACTGAGTTTCAGGTTCTTTGTAAAGTACTCATCTCGTTTTTTTAATAATGTTTGTTGGTTTTTTTTCAGTCTTACCGAGCTACAAGTAAATTTCAACAACGAGCGATCCAGGTGTGTGTTGATTCAGTTAAAGAACTGATGTTTCATAAGCTAGGAGTCACGGATTGGGGGTTTAAGTTTCATTATGTTTTCAGAGATTTTACAAATCCCTCACTGCCGGCTGAAAATAAGAGCAGAGCGTCACAGGTGATTTTACATCTAAATTCTCCCTCTGTTAACAGTCCGGAAGAGTTATATTGGCGCTGATTTTTCCTTTTCCAAGTTCAATCAAGTAATCTTGATATTCTTTTGGTGTCTTATTATTTCAGTCGGGTTATGGTGATGCTGCTGGCATTTATGGGCTTCAGCCGCCAGGAGCTAGAGGAGGTTTCTTTCTCTCTATTTATGTCTGTGTATATAGTATATATATATAACTTCACTCTCACTGATCCCATCCCTATCTCTTTCTTTCTGTCTGTCTATTCCTGCCTCCCTCCCCAAATAAAATATCCATCTTCTCTTTCTCCCTTCTATCGCTATACTCTCCCTCCCTCCCTCATCTATCGCTATCACTCTTCCCAGGCATATATCTGTCGGTCTCCCTTTTTGTTTCTATCTCTCTCTTGCTTTATCTCTTTGAAACTTCTTTCCTCTCTCTCTATTCTAGCCGAATGTCTCTATCCTTATCTCTCATCTCCCTTGCTTGCAATATCTCCCTCTATCTCCTCATATCT
Source organism: Lemna minuta (assembly GCA_024174645.1). Classification (NCBI taxonomy): domain Eukaryota; kingdom Viridiplantae; phylum Streptophyta; class Magnoliopsida; order Alismatales; family Araceae; genus Lemna; species Lemna minuta. The sequence continues at coordinate 10,930,940 of CM044117.1, read as the reverse complement.
CCCCGTTTTTTTCTTTTTCCTCATCTCCCCCACCCTTCTCTCTCTCTTCTTTTACCACTAACACTTTTTTTCTCTCTCTCTCTCTCTCTCTCTACTCAGTGCACGTGTCTTGCTCTATTTTTGTATGTTTCTCGCTCTTATTTTAAGATTCTCTCTTGTTTGTCGTCTTTTCTTTCTGCAGTTGGATTTCCACAGGTGGGTCTTGCTCTGGCATGGCACAGCTTCCATTCTGTGGCGACACTTATTGCTCCTCCATTCTCTCTAGAATTCTCAATTCTCCCTCTATCTCCTCACCAATCATTCTCTCTTCTTCTTCTTCTCTACTGCCGGTTGTTCAGATGGGTAATCCTGCCGCCATCGCAGCCGCTTTGGTGGAGGTCTTCCTCCTGGCATCACTGGCACCAATGACCGCTGCACCATCTTAGTCTCCAACATCAACTCTGAAGTAAATTTTTTTCTAAAATCTTATTTATTACTATAATGGGCATGTGCCCTCTATTTGATTATTCTTTTTCCTACTCACCATGGTCCTCCAAACCATTGTTATGATCATCATCATCTTTCTCTTTAATGACATCATCATCTTCATTTTCATGACCAAACATCAAGAACATGGTCATCACCATAGTGATCTTGCTCCCCACAGAAAACTGATGCTGACAAGCTCTTCAACCTTTTCTCCATCTACGGAAACATTGCGCGCATCAAGCTCCTCCGCAACAAGCCCGACCACGCGCTCATCCAAATGTCTGACGGATTCCAGGCCGAGCTTGCCGTCCACTTCCTCAAGGTCAATTTCAATTTCTATAAAATCGGCGAAATATACACCAATAATACCGTTTTCATATATATATTTTTTAACTATATTAGGGAGCGATGTTGTTTGGGAAAAGGCTGGAGGTGAACTTCTCCAAGCACGCGAACATAACCCCAGCACAGGACACGCACGAGTACTCCGGCTCAACGCTTAATCGGTTCAACCGGAACGCAGTGAAGAATTACCGGTACTGCTGTGCGCCAACCAAAATGATTCACCTCTCATCCCTCCCGCAAGACATCACGGAAGAGGATATCGTCACCCACCTGGAGGAGCATGGCACCATTCTGGGCACCAAGCTCTTCGAAGTCAGTGGTAAGAAGCAGGCTCTTGCTCTCTTTGAGACCGAGGAACAGGCCACTGATGCCCTCGTCAGCAAGCATGCCTCCACCATTGACGGCTCCACTGTCCGGATCTCCTTCTCTCAGCTGCAGAGCATCTAACTGAGAGAGAAAGAGCTGTGCCTCTATTTCTATCTTTCTCCCTTCGTCGTCTTCGCTTCATGAGGACTCCTATTTATCTCTCTGAGCTTTCTCCTGCGCGCCTAGGTGTAGACTGACATGATCTTTTCTCTCTTCATTTATTTGGACAAGTAGCACTCTCTCCTTGACGTTGAACTGTGCATCTCTCTCTCTCTCTTTCTCTCTCTCTCTCTCTCTCTCTCTCTAGGGTGAACTGTGCACTCTATCCCGAGTATTGCCCAAGCAAGTTCCACGACTCGCATTGCCCGACCTCACAGTGTGAGGGCTTCTCTAGGGTGTCTGTTTCACCACGAGATCTGAGTCAGCTGGCAAGGCTAGAAAAAGTCAGAGAGATGGCAAATTGGCAATTTAACAATCAAGAAGGTCCGCAGACATAAATTTTTAAGGAACTGAACATATGACATATCCGAAAAAGCTGATCTCCTTTAATAGACCAGAAAACAAAGCTACTCGTCTATCCCCCAACAAACCAATCTCCGCCGGAAATCTCTTTCCCTCCTCCGCCGCCGGATTCCCCACTCGTCTACGCCCAGCCGTCCAGATCTCCTAGATCCACACCGTAATCCTCCGTGGACGGCGGAAAGCTCTGAAAAGCCTGATTAATCGAGTCATCTTCCACGTCCGGATACGATGTTGACATGGGTTTTTCAGAAGGCTCTTGAAGGACCACATTCTGGGGAAAGTTAAGCTTCGCTTTGCTCCCGCGATAACGGAGAGCTGCACTATCGTAAGCTTCTGCAGCAGCCTCCGCAGTATCAAATGTTCCGAGCCAGACGCGAACCGCTTTATGGGGATCTCGTATCTCCGCCGCCCACCTCCCCCACGGTCTCTGCCGTACTCCTCTGTACTTTCTTCTTACGCTGTTCTCTGTCGAACTCGAGTTTTCCGGTCGCAATGGTTCCAAAGGTTCCCTCTCTCTCTTGAGAGAAGGTGTTGGTGGGCGTAGAATTGCGGGGGTATCCCCGGAGATGACAAGAGACAACGCTGCCACGATGGCTTCTGTTTCCTTGGACTCGTTGTAGCAGGAGAAGTCCAGCGGCGCCGCCGATGAAGAGGGGACCTCGCCGCCGCCGTCGTCTTGATTTGCCGCCCAGAAGCTCATGAGTTGGAGAGTCTTGCGGGGATCGTTCTGGCAGCTTAGGAACCGTAAGGAATTCTCTCGCTCGACAACTATATAGGTTGCCAAGGAAACCCCAACGTGCGTATTTATATTTAGAAACACAATCATTCCGGCCATAAAAGATATAAAATTTAAAGTCGGTTACCGTAAGTCGAGTGGATTTTGATTTCCACTATTAAGCACTTTAAAAATTGAGGCGTTGAACACGTTGACTTTGACCCGCCGTGTTCTCACCGAGGACGCCCGCCTGTGCCTGTCCCTCTGTTGCCGTATCTGGGAATTGGAACAAATGGACAGCGAGACTCCGCGTTCACAACGATTTGGCTCATATTTGGTGGGCCCCATTCATCCCAAATGCTCGTCCACGGGGAAGTCCTGCAGTACTTGGGCCTTAATCACAGAGATTTGAATCATATCTGGAAGAGAGATGATGACGGCCGCGGTCGTCATCGCCGACGTGGCTAAAAATGTCCAACATGGTCAGTCGGCAGCCCGATCTGTAAAATTAGAGCATGTGTGTCAGAATTCCATTGGCCGAAGATTTGGACGGCGCTGTGGTCAACTGAGGAAGCCCCCCCCTTCAATCTCGACAAACTCCCTGTCGGCCCACTGCAATTTTTAATGGTTTTAGACGAGGTCCTCGGTTGCTAAATCAAAGTTTTTGGAGATGTCCACGGACCGACCTCCACTTCAGCCCGTTGGGCCGAATCCACGAAGGAGGTGGGCCTCTGTATTTGCCACGTGGAAATTCAATCATTTAATCACTGGGAATTTCAAATCGCAAATCCTACCTGGCAACGGTGGCAAGAACCCGGTCGATGAATCAGTATGGGTCAGACCGCGCTTGTTCTTTTCCACGAGAATCCCTTTTGGACGAACACGGACTCTTCCTTCATCCTTCTAGGGTTTCCCTTGTAGAAGTACCGATGGACAGCGATTTCTTCGACCTTCCGTACTTCGGCGATGTCGATGCTACCTCACACGTGGATGATTTATCTCTGCAAAATTGGGATGTGTCGCAAGGGAAGCAAGTAATGATTTAATTATTGTTCTTGTTTGGCTTGATTTTCTGTTTTTCTCTTCTACTGCATTCTTCGAATTAATTCTTAAGGTCCGTATCATCCTTGTTCTTTTTTAGAGAAGCATCGGTTTTTCGGAATTTCATGGTTTGAGAATTTCTAATTATCTCAATTTAGTATGAGTAGACTAACGGAGGAAATTTTTGCTGTTTAGACTCAACAAGATGAGGTTCCACCGCTGTACGAGCACATTTACATGAACGTGTTCGTACACCGGAAGTAAGTTCTCTCTTTGAAAAAGAAGACGCGAATCTTGACTTCAACATTAGAGATTTTATGTAGTGGTGATAGATTTATTAATAACGGTTTTGATACGTATAGAATAACTGTCTCTAGTACTTGTTGTCACTATCAAAAGTCATTGAGATAGTAGAGTGGCAAATGTTTGTTTTAACAGAGCAAATCGATCTTCGTGATTGGCTGATGATTGTGACGATCAAGATCACTGGGCTGCCCTGATTGCAGTCCGATAGCTGCTCGATTGACGTGATTGATCTAACGTTTAACGAGCCAGTGAACCGCTCGCCACTTCAGGCGAGCAAAGGGTGGCAAACAGGCGGCAGTTGCATAAAAAACATGGTCATTTGCCTCCTCTCTTTGATTTTTTTCCAATTCGGTGCATTCGTAATTTGTGGCCATCGATGAGCAACAGTACCCCTTCCGGCAAGCAAATGGCATTGATGACGGAGGGTATTTTTTCAAAAATCTTGCTCTCTCAATTGTCTTCCTGGGTGCATTTTGAACTTGTGGTTGTACAGATCCTGAAAGGCCCACATTCAATCTTCATAGATGTAGATCAATCCTTCCGATTGTTCTCTTCTTACAATTGAACTAGTTGATAGAACACTCGATCTCAATTGATCAATCCATTACGACCACTCAACACCCAAACCTCAGGAAACGTTGTAATTGTTAAGTCCTCTCCATGTAACCTGTGCAAGAATGAAATGCTGATTAGCCAACTCTTTTATGATATTTGATATTTTTTTCAATTATGTCTAGTTGCATTTATTTTGTTCTCTTGGGTTTAGACATTTGAAGCAGAAAGAGGAGGACATTGCCATTTGTGTGTGTCAGTTCGATGTGAATGATCCTGAAAGTGCATGTGGGGAGAGATGTCTGAATGTTTTTGACCAGTACTGAATGTACACGTGACTACTGTCCTTGTGGTGTACTTTGTAATAATCAGGTACTCTAATTATCTGTTGTCACTAAACTTATGCTTTATCGCGTGGAACCTTGGTTCATTTCCTCACACACATTCTCTCTCTGTGTTTATAGAAATTCCAGAAATGTGACTATCCCCTGTTGAGGCTATTTAAAACTGAAGACCGGGGTTGGAGTCTTCTTGCCGCTCAGAACATTGAGGTAGTGTGTCAGAACATTTCTCTCTGGAGAAGATTATCCTTAAGTTCTGAAATTTTTAAGAAATTCATTGTAATTGATTGTGTCATATCTGATTTTTCAATTATAATTTTTTTTCTCACCCTAATCTCTATCTCTGTAGAAAGCAATCTTTGACTTATGATTAATCATCATAAGTGCATTACGGTTAATTATACTGTTATATCTTGTCCATCTACCTGTAATTTTCTCTCTGCATCCCTTGTATCTCTAGATTTATTTATTGAATTTCTACTTGATGTTCATGAGTGCGTTGCAATTGGTTATGCTTGAATATCCAGTCTCTCCGTCATAAATTCTCTCTCTGGAAATCTATCTTTAGTTTCTGTTTATTTTTCACTGGTGTGCTGCAGCGAATTGGCCATTGTAGGTCATCTCTCTCCCTCCCTCCCTCCCCCCCACCCTCTTCTACTTTCCTGTACCATGGGTGTTGATTACCTATTGTTACAACCAGTCTCAGTCAGGAGAAGTGATGAGAGAGAAGTGGTGGGTCAAAGGGAAAGTGAACAACTTTGCTCTTTCCAAGATTTATATCAATTTTCCTCCTTTAGAAATGGAACTGGTATTTCATTTGATTACATGACATGGCATGATCCAGGCTGGACAATTCGTGATCGAGTACTGTGGGGAAGTGATCTCCTGGAAGGAAGCAAGGCAGCGGTCTCATATTTATGAGTCTGAAGGTACATCACAATTGGGCAATGTATGACCTTTGGGATGTCAAACTTTGACCAGAGTCCATTTGGTCAATGCAGGTATGAGGGATGCCTACATCATCTCCCTCAATGCAAATGAATCCATCGATGCCACCAGAAAGGGAAACCTCGCCAGATTCATCAATCACTCCTGGTAACTTTGATTTTCCTTTTCAGTAAGCGAACCACTGACTCAGTCAAAGAATGCAGTCTGCCTAACTGTGAGACAAGGAAGTGGACAGTTCTCGGAGAAAATAGGGTTGGCATATTCGCAAAGCAGGAGATTCCAGAAGGAACAGAGCTATTGTACGACTACAACTTTGAGTGGTATGGTGGTGCCAGGGTCCGTTGTCTCTGCGGTGCCTCCTGCTGCTCTGGATTTCTTGGAGCAAAATCTCGAGGCTTTCAGGTTCAGATTTCGTCCTCGAATCTATCCTTACAGCATATAATTGTGGGTTCTGATGAACTCCAGGGTTTCATAGGAAGCTTTCTATCTCTGGGAAGATGACGATGCCAGATATTCTGTTGATAACATCCCACTGTATGATTCCGGCGAGGATGACGCGCTGCTGAAGCTTGTTCCAGTGGCCGGCGATGAGTTCCAGTCATTTGATTTCGGCATTGAGAGCTCGCCGGTGGTGCCCATGGAGATCGAGCCGCTAAATTCCATCCCAGGAGACAAATGCGAGGTGGCCACACATGAACAATTCTCGGAAAATGTTGAGATTGCTTTGGCTCCGACTGGGGCCGGAAATTCCAGGCGCCTTGCCAATGGTAAGGCAAAGAGCCTTGTGAGGAAGCAGCTGGATGTAAAGCTTCTAGCCGAGAGAGTTGTGTCTCAAGATCTCCCTTGTTTTTTTGTGGTAGGGGTTTCTAAAGAGGGTCTGTAATTTACGTCGATTCAAGGAAGAGGGTGATAGAATTGGGGTTTGGTGCAGGCGGCAAGGGAGAAGGCAGAAGCAGAGCTGGACACGGTGTACGATGAGATACGGCCAGCAATCGAGGAGCATGAGAGGGACACACAGGACAGCGTCTCCACTGCTGTTGCAGAGAAGTGGATTGAGGCGAGCTGCGTCAAACTGAAGGCAGATTTTGATCTGTTTGCCGCTGTTGTCAAGGCCGTCGCAGGGAACACCACCCCGGCTTCTTGGAGATGACTGGCGGTCTCTAAGTTTGACCCATCATGGGAATTCTTAGTCTAACGGCAATCAAATCATTGACTTATCTGCAACTTTAGGGGTTTACATGGAGGGTCTAGATTTGTTTTAGATGGAGCTGATGAGAGTGCATAACTACAGTGACCAATTATCCAATTATTTGGAAAAATGTAGTCTTAAACGGACAAACTAATGGAATCAAATGCTAATTCAAATAGACATAATGAAGGTATTATAAATACACAACTGAAATATTAATTACAGTAGCTAGCAAAATATTTATCTTCATTATTTATAGAAGAGTATTAATTAAAGCAATCATTAAAGTGTAATAATTAACCATACTAGAAATGATACCCATGACTAGTAGTTATAATATTTCTATCATGATATCTTTGGTGAGTAAAAAAAATATGAATACATTTATTAATATTCTTGTAGATTTCTCTTCTAGCACTAATTATATGCAATCATTAAAGTGGGGAGAGACAAAGGTCCATGTAATTTTAAATATAGTATTCTTGAAATGCACTAATATTCGGGTAATCACTTCTCTAGAAAATGAAATTTAACCAATTGAAGAGAATCAAGTTACATCCGGCTTCTCAAGTATTTTTCCGGCAAATCTGAATTTTCTAATTTCGAAGAAGTCATATGACCCACAATAACAATCTAAATAGGATTCCCCATTGAGATAATCTTTCGGATGTATGCTTCAATTGAAAAATCAGAACATCTACCTCAATATGATTATATTTAAATTTATTTTGAGGATTGTTCCAAATAGTAGTGAGGGTTGGAGTTTCTAAGGTTGGAAATTCTATATATTTCATGTCTTAGTTTTCATGATCTGTAGTATGATATAATTTTCTGAGAAATAGATGGTGTAGTAAAATAATTTCAATTACTCACGGCTATTAAATCCTTATGCTCTATTACCAAGTTAGTGTAGAACATAATAAGATAATCAAAATTTATTAAGGGGAGGTGTTAAGGATGGTGTTTTAATTGAGGGATGTTATGAATTCATAAAATAGGTGAGCTAGAACTCTCTAGGTTTAATCCCATAGTTGGAGAGGAGGGAGATCGTTTTTAATATCGTTGAAGTGGGGTTCCTATGTAATGAATTAGAGAAAATTTACTACCAATGTGAATGAACCACCCAAATATATGATTGGAGGCTATCCTAGGGCTCACAAAAATTCTAAGAGAAAGAGATTTAGGGGAGGATAATCTGTTGCACAAAATGAGAGGACTTGGAGTACTTTGATGGAAATTCTTAAATGATGTGATCTTGATGAGCTTGAATTGAATTTACCTTTTGATTTCTCTTTGCTTTGAGAGAAAAGGGAGAGTAAAAGAAGAAAAGATGATTTAAAGATGGAAGGAGGAGAGTGAGAGGGAAAAGATAGAGAAATCGTGTGTGCCTACTGGAGAGGAAATGGAGAAGAGAGAGGGGAAATCGTGGCGGAGAGAGGGGGAGAAATAGTGGGGCACAAACCAAACTATAAAATTATTTCAAATTGCATAATGAGAGAAAGAAAAGTTACGAGATCCACATAAATACGTGGGAGTTACCTTTAATAAGAGAGAGAATCGCCACACCCCTTGAAGGGTGTTTCCCTTAAGATGACAACTTTTTAGGAGGAGAATCATACCTCTTAAAAGGGTGCCTTGAAGAAGCACTTGTCATGATTAGAGGATGTCATGTGGAGGATGTTGGGGATTTAAGGTTGATAAGCCTTCTAGATTTTTTACAAAAATCTCCAACGCAGATGAATATATTGAATCAGATATTCAAATCATTGAGGCCCCAAGAAGTAGTGATTCTATCATCTAGTGTATATGAGAATACATACGTACATGGTTCACTTAAAGGAGTTCTCAAAGCTGTTCAAGTATTCAACCTCTAATAGTATCCACATGATTGTTTGGTAGTTGGATCTCTTCTTCAAAACTCTTCACTGAGAGAAAAATATAAGACAGGTTCCTTGAGTTGTAGTCATTCTCCTCTTATTTATAGATATTAGGTATGCAAAATTTCACTAAAACCCTCTTAAATATATCTATATCCACTAATATCCATATACCTTATGTGTGTGACCCTATATGTTCATAGATCTCACTCATTAATAACTTTATAGACCTAATAAACTTTCTTAATCGACCTTATCAATTATCTACATCAACATAAAGATTGCTTATTTACGGTCGATTTAACTTGATGAACATGTCGAGTTGCCAATCTATTAGGCACCAAGCTACACCGCATACTCAAGGAGATATGAAGTGTATAAGAACTCTTTTATGGAAGCTTGTCATTGTCAGTTACCATATATGCATCTCCTTTGTCCGAACAAGACTTATGAATGACTTGGCCCATAGTTAATGATAACGTGTCATGGACGCATTCATTTTCATCATTATAAATAGGTTTTAACACATAATTCTTAGTCATATAATGCACTTTATCATATTTTTATGATGTTTTTGCATTCATCATTGCATTCCACTCATATACTCAACTTGCGTCTATTTAGTGCTAATTTAGTAAACAAATAGATATGTCCTATCATGCACCATTCTTTTCAATTACTTATACTATGAGACTAACCCCATTTGACTCTTTTAAAGTCAAGTAGTTGAATTCTCATATTTTATATGAGTTATGTGGATGTAGTGACATAGGTATGCAAGTAGGAAAGCATGGATATGGATGACGATAAGAGGAAAGAGGAAACAACTCTCTACTAAATTTGAACACCAAGACAGCCATATTTTTATGAAATGCGGTAAATGAGATTTGGATTTGGTAAAGGTATCATCATAAGATTTCTAGGTTAATCCAAAATTGATTTAGAGTGAATATTGGGCCAATCTCCTTATTTTTAAGGAGGTTGGACCAAGCTTAACTTTTATTAAATGAGACCTTATTTTTCTCATGATTTTAGATATTTTGGGATAAAAAGATAGAGTATTAAATTCTTGATCCAATGGAGAAAAATTTCATGAAAAAAAGGAGTTGTATTTTTGTGAGATATTCAATTTCTAAGTTTAGGGATTTTTTTCTGGAATTTTTTTCTGGAATTTTTTTCTGAATTTTTTTAGGGACTTTTTCAGATTTTGAGCATATTTACGAAAATGCCACTCTGATTTTTAAAGTGAAAATTTACAAAAATGGCCTCCGATTTTCAAAGTCAGAAATTTACAAAAATGCCACTCCGATTTTTAAAGTAAAAAATTACAGAAATACCCCTCTCATTTACTGGAATTTTTGAAGTCAGTAATTTACAGAAATGCCACTCTACACTATTTCAATCAAAGACTATGATTTCTCTGAATTAAAATCATGATATCTCATGATCTAGATGGAGTTTTGAGCTGAAATTTTATTTCTAGATTCATCTTTTAACCCTCTATCCATCCATACGCTTGGATCAAACAATCAAGCTTGAAAAAATGATTTTTAATAATTGGACTCTTTTTACCCCTCTTTACACTCAAACCCTAAGAACTCACTATAAAAGCCTCCATTTTCTCTCTCCTTGCGTTTTTTGGCTCTCTCTTAGCATCAGGCTACCAGAAGGAAAGGGAGAGGAGGTCAAGGCCCAAGGAGGAGCATTGTTTGATGCTCAACCTTGTAGTGGAGAAGGGAGCAAGCAAAGATCGTGATCGGAGCGGATCGAGCATCACCCGGCCTAGGACGGGCACACCGACGGGGTTTGTGCGACGATCTGGATTGAGTTCTTGCTTGTGTTCATCGTCTCCATAAACAGTAAAGTTGTATTTTCCTTTTATTTTTCTTTCTTATTTTCTTTTAATGTAGTGGCTTTGACATCATCGATACTTGCAACTCTCTCTCCCTATCGCTTCACATCGATTCGTCGATCCATCGCTGCCGCCAACCACTCTTCTCACCTTCTCATCATCTCATCCCAATTTCATTTCTTTTCTACATTGTTTTTTTCCATTGGAATTCATATTTTTTTCTCCTAATTAAAAAGAAACTTAAAAACTATCACTCATATTCATCTCTACATGCCGCATTTACATTTGCACTTATTTCCAAGCTCTCACTTCTTCCACGTTCTCTCACCTTTCATTTAAATATCTAATCTCATTACCTCAGCTCCTTGTGGATTCGACCCTTGCTTACACTATACTAAGTAAGGAAATATAAATTTTATTGCATGAAATCGATACAAAACAACGACGGAAAACACGCGTAATCGAGTTCATCAGTTAACATTCAAACCCTAATCGGTCATCCAAGTTAATACTAATGCATGAAGGAAATCGTAAAAAATTTCTGTCTCTATTATTTTTTCTTTCTTGGCCAAAGATTTCATCACATATCATTCCTTGAATCAATGACCTCAAATATCAAGGGTAGATGATCTCATCTTAACCGTACAATCGGCCACAAGGTTTTTATTGTTGGGATCTTAGGCTTAAAAAGCTCTCCAATTCTTCGACCAAAACAATGATTGCAGCAGAAGGTGTTGAATCAAAACATTCAACAGATTTGAAGCATCAATAATAGATGATCTCATCATCAATTCAAGTTGATCCTATCATCTAATATAGAATAAAATTCATACTTACATGGATCATTTGAAAGAGTTCTTCAACCGTCCAAGCGTCCGGCCTCTAGCGGTATCCACACAGTCTCCAGACGGTCAGATCTCCTCTTGAACACTCGTCGCCACGAGAGGAAGAGAAGAGAGAGGAGAAGTTCCACTAGGCTTGCATGGGCACCTCTATTATGGTCTGATGCAGGACCGACGGGGTGAATCGGTCCGGCGCTAATATCCTCTAAGGGGGAACTAGGGATGGAAGAACTACGTGTTCTAAATGATGTAATGATGTCTAGACTCTCCTCAAGCAGCCAACCTTCCGGCGCGTCGTCACAGTGCTCCTGGGGTGCGCCGAGTAGGATGGAGCGGAAGTCCTCCCGGATCCGTCGACGCGGGAGAGAGAACAGTCTCGGGTCGTCGGGGTAAGCTCGATCGTCAACCCGGCGGCCGGATCCACGATCCCAATCCCATACCCTGACGTCTCTCAACCTAACTAGGTCCGAAGGCGGTGGAGACAAGTGCGGAAAGTACTAAAGGAAATATAGAACTTCAAAGTAGAGAAAGGGGGACTCGAATGCCTAACCCGCGGGCGCGAGCCCTGTGGCCGGCTCGGGCGAGGGAGGTCGTCGGGCGCGGCAGCGATGTCTGGACGCCTGAGCGAGTCGGCAAGGGAGCGCGGAGGAGCGGTCGGCGCGGGCGGGGCGATGACGAATCGCAGCGAGTCGGTCCGGGTCGTAGCGAACGCGGTGAAGGCGGGAGGCGGCGTCCCCGGGCCGCTCAGGGGCAATCGCCGGGCTCGGCTCCGGGCGGTGCAGGCTCTGCAGGCCGAGTTCGGCCGGCTGACCCGCTTCCGGGACCGGCTTGGGGGCGGCCTCGCGCGGTCTGGGACCTGTCGGGGTCTGGGGGCCGGTCCGGGACCGGTTTGGACCCTGGATCAGGCTCGGGGGCGATCTGGACCGCCTCGGGCTGGATCGGCTCGCGGCGGCTCGGCTCGGTCGGGGCGGTCCGGCTGCTCGGCTGGCCTCGGGCCGCTCTCGGGGCGGTCCGGGTGAGTCGAGCGGCCCGGGGTGAGTCGGGCGGCCCGGTTGAGTGAGGGGTGGGGAACGATTCCCGCCGAGTCGGCTCGGCCGGAATCGGCCGATTCCCTCCCCGGGTCCGCGGCTTGCGCGGCGGCGGCGGCGGAACGGGCGGCGATCGCGGCGGAGGCGGCCGGGCGGCTACGCCGGCAGGGCGCGGCAGCGGCGGGCGGTTTCGGGCGGCGACGGTGGCCTGGTTCGGCGGCGGCGGCGGCTGGGCGGCAGCAGAGCAGCGGCGGCGGCTTGCGCGCGGCAGCACGGCGGCGGTCAGGGCGGCGGTAGCAGCGGCGCGCAGGAATCGGCGGCGGCGGTGGCGGCGGACCTCGACGGCGGCTGCACGGCGGCTTGGGCGCGGCGGCGGGCGGCGGCGTGAAGCGGCCCGGGGCTAGGGCAAGGGGTGGCGGCGGAGGCGGCGGCGGCGGCGGCGTCGGCGGTTGGACTCCTTCCCTAACCTTCCTTGAGCAACCACTTGAGAGGATGATTCCTTCTTTTCTCAAATGACGGCTAGGGTTTGTGGGGGGGTCCCTTCCCCTCTTATAGAGCCCTTGGCGGGCCAAGAGAGGAAAGGGCCCACTTGAGGCCCACAACCCACACCCATACTCATAGAAATAGAATAAAGGTTCACAAAAGGGAAAGGGCCTTAGGCTAGGGTCCCGAAACAAAGGGAAACCAACCCAAAGGCGTAAAGAGAGAGAGAGAGACATGCAAAGGCCCGCTTAAAACACGTGCGGGCTAATAAAGTCATAATAAAGTAGAAAACGGAAAAGATAGCTCCACGCGCGCGAGCTCTACGAAATGTGTCGTGGCGAGAAGAGGGCCTCACTTGGTGTAGTGAAACTCGGGATCCTTCGTCTTCGCATGTCGAGGGGGCTGGACGCGCGTAGGTGTCGGCTCCACCGGCGCCGTAGTGTCATGCCTTGGTGGCGATGGGGGTCGTACGCTCACCAATCCTCCCGGATCGGAAGAACTCGACTCCGTCGAGTTAGCGGGTGTGTCTGGGCAGCGGCTCGAGCAGATCTCGCCGTAGGCGTGCCAAGTCGCCTCCGTGATCCATGCGTCATCCTCTGCCGGGCGTCCCCGCTAACGCACGAAGAACCTCCCGCGAAGCACCATCCCTCGTGAAGTCAATTATTTCCTCGCAGCACTCCTCTACCTGCTCATGCCAATCGGGTGGTAGTACGCTGGGGAGTGGATCATGGGGCAAACTCGCTCCTCGAGAAGGGGCCTCGGGCTCAAGGCTGATCATGAGGTGGTAGAGCTGAATAAGTGGCCAAGTCCGCCACGTTGAAGGTCGAGCTGATTCCCCCACGAGGGAGGAATGCCGACGACGTAGGCGTTCTCGCCCATGCGAGACAGACTCGGAATGGGCCCGCGCTACGAGCATGAAGCTCGTAGCCGTGCCTCGGAGAGTATCTCTCAGGTCTCAACCGAACCATCACCTGGTCACCCACCTCGAAACTCCCGTGACGACGATGCAAGTCGGCAGCTCCGCTTGTACGCTGCATTCCGCTGAGTGATCCTATCATGAATGTATGCATGCAACTCACTCACATGCTGGCAAATGCAACGCCATCCTCTCGAGGCTCTAATGTGGGGGTCTACCGGCACTAGATCTAGAGGTTTGCGGGTACTAAGCCATGGGCAACCTCGAACGGGCTCATGCCGAGTGGTGCGGTTCGCCGAGGCGTTATACGCAAACTCCGCACGCGGGATAACTAGATCCCGGGTGGTGAGGTTATCCCTCCCACCAAGGATCGGAGAAAGTTTCCTAAACTCCGATTGACGACCTCCGTCTGGCCGTCTGTCTGAGGGTGGTACGCCGTCGAGAACTTTAGCTTGGTCCCCAACATGCTCCACAGCGTCCGCCAGAAGTGGCTCGTGAAACGAACATCGCGATCTGAGACGATGGACTTGGGCAGCCCATGTAAGCGAACTATCTCCCGGAAATACAACTGGGCCACTCGCGTGGCATCAGCTGTCTTCGAACATGGCACAAAATGGGCCATCTTCGAAAAGCGGTCCACTACCACCATGACGGAATCATGGTGACGAACCGTGCGAGGTAGTCCGAGCACAAAGTCCATGCTCACGTCGTCCCATGGTCGCGTCGGGACGGGAAGCGGTGTGTAGAGGCCAGCATTCTTCTTGACTCCGCTTGGGCGAAGGCGCACACCTGCACTCGAGCGACGATGTTCCCGACATCGCGCTTCAAACTCGGCCAATAGAACTGCTGTTCTACTGCCGTAATCGTCTTGTCTCGGCCGAAATGGCCGGCAAGACCTCCGGAATGGCACTCCCAAGTGAGATGATCCCGGAGCGATGTGCGAGGAACGCACAACCTATTCCTGAAGAATAGGTAACCCTCTGTCCGGAGGTAGTCACGGTGCTCATGACTGGGGCCAAGCTCGAGGGCATGGACAATGGGGCCGAAATCGGGGCACGTCGAATATGAGTCCTTTACGGACTCGAACCCGGTAACCTGCACTCTCACCAAAAGTGAGGATATGCGCCCGGCGACTCAACGCGTCTCGCGACCACATTATCCTTGCCCTTCTTGTGGCGGATGACGAACGTGTAGTCCTTGCGATACTCCACCCAACGTGCGTGTCTGTCGCTGAGCTTCTGCTACGAGTGGAGGTACTTTAGGGCCTCATGGTCCGAGAAGAGCACAAACTCCTTGTACAGGAGATAGTGGCGCCGGTGTCGCAAAAGCTCGAATGACGGCATAGAACTCCTTATCGTACGTAGAGTACCGGAGCTCGACGTCATTCAGCTTCCGCCGAAGAACTCCACGGGGTGGCCATCCTGGCTCAGGACACCCCCGATGCCAACGCCGGAAGCGTCGCAGGCGACCTCAAACACCTTCCCGAAGTCGGCTAACCGTAGGACCGGTGCCTGGGTCATCAAGGCCTTCAATCGACTGAAGGCCAGCTCGGCTGCCTCAGTCCAATGGAATGTATCCAGCCTGAGGCAGTCCGTGATCGGTGCCGTCACAGAACTAAAGTTCTGGACGAATCGGCGATAGAACGTCGCAGGTCCAATGAAGCTCCGAATGTCGTGGATGGTGGAAGGTCACGGCCATGACGTAATGGCTCGCACCTTCTCCGGGATCGGGCGGACACGCCAAGAGCTGACACGATGAATCCTAGAAAGGAAACCTCGGTCGTGAAGAAGTAGCACTTCTTTGGGTGAGCGTAAAGCTTCTCCCGTCGAAGTGCATCGCAGACCTCAGCGGAGATGGTGGAGGTGGTCCTCTCGACCGCGGCTGTAGATAAGTATGTCGTCGAAGTAGACGACGACAAATTTGCCAATGAATGGGCGCAAGACCTCATTCATCAGCCGCCGGAACGTACTAGGCGCGTTCGAGAGGCCGAACGGCATCACTCGCCACTCATATAGACCATCCTTTATCTTAAAGGCGAGTCTTCCACTCATCTCGTGGCGAATCCGCACTGATGGTACCCGCTTCTCAAATCAATCTTTGAGAAGACCACGGATCCCTGCCATCATGTCGAATAAATCCTGCGAGCGCGGAATCGGAAAAATGGTACTTGACAGTAATCCCGTTGATAGCACGGCTATCACAACACATGCGCCAGTACCATCCTTCTTTGGCGCAAGAAGGGCAGAGTCACGCGCGAGGGCTAAGGCTCTCCCGAATGAGACCCTTCGCCAACGGCTCTCGAACTCGTCGCCAACTCTCCTCGTAGCGTGCGGGCTCCATCCGGTAGTGGGGCAGGTTCGGGAGGGAAGCTCCGAGCACGAGATCGATCGCGTGCTCGGATATGGCGCATCGGCGGCAACTTGCCTGGGCAGGTCCTCCGGGAATACGTCTCCGAACTCCGCTAGGATCGGCTCAGCCTCGGGGAATGCGTAGGTGGGTCAGCTCCGGTTGGGACGTCGAGAGCTAAGGCAAAGCGGGACCGGGGTGTCTGCGAGCTCGTCCCGGATACTCCGCTGAAACTCCGGACCTCGAACCACCATAAGTCCAACTCGAGGAGGCGGTAGGCGCCGAGCAAGTGGTCGGGCAGTGTAGGGGATCCACACAACTCTACGACCACGGTGCATGAAGGTGCAAGTGTTTGCCCTTCCTGCCAGCTGGACGTCGTGGTCGTATAACCACGGTCGCCCAAGTATGATGCTCCCGATTTTCATCGGGATAACATCACAAAGCACTACATCGTCATAAGTGCTGATCCGCAATGGCACCCTACTCTGGAGTCTCACAGGAAGAGACGTGGTATCGATCCAAGACACGTCGTAGGGTGTCGGGTGCGGGTGGGTCGATAGCCCGAGCCGTGGAATCATCGTGTCTGACACGGCGTTGACGCAACTGCCGCTATCGACTATCAACTTGCACACTTGCCCATTGATCTTCACATAAGTGTAGAAGATCGAAGTGCGAAGTGCGCAATCGGCTACCGGATCAGGGGTCGGTGACGAAGTACCGGCCTGATCAATCGTCGGGGAGGAGGCGCCGGGTGTCGACGTGGGTGCAGCGCGGGTCCTCGCGGATGGGGGTTGGGCCCCGGTGATCGTGTCCGGGGAGGGCTGGGGCACTGGAGTGCCACTGCTGGGGCTCGGCACGGCGATACTGACTACCGGGGATCCATGAAGTGCCGAGGGGGAATGGGAGGAAGTAGCACTGGTGATCTTGATGTAGCCAAGGACGTCCGAATCCAGGCAATCCTCCTCTAGTCCGTCGGCAGCAATGTAGACGTCCTCACCTGAAACGTCATCGCCTCTCGTAGGATCCGAGTAGGTTGGGGCGTCGTCTTCTAACCCGATGAGCAGGTTTGAAGACGGGCACTGGCTAGCCCGATGTCCCTTGCCCTGGCACTTGAAACAAGTGATGGGCGGAGGGGCAACGGCGGTCGAATGGAGGGACGAGTCCGTCGTCACGGCTCGGGGAGCTGGGGCTGACCCCACTGAAGTGGGCGGGACAGTCCGGCTGTTCCCGCCACTAGGTCGAGGCTGGGATGGGGTGGTAGCTGTCGTGGAGCGGGTGAATGGGGCCCGGGTGGTCTGAGGGGTCGTCGTCACTGGGGCGTCATCTCCAGGTCTCTCCATGTGCTCCACGATGCGATAGGCCTCGTCGACTTCGGAAGGACAGCTCTTAAGCACCTCATTCCGAAGACGGGTGGTCAGCCCGTGTGTGAAGAGGCCAATGACGATCCGTGGATCCTCCACAAATCGACACCTCATCCGACACTCCTCGAAGGTCCGAATATAATCCCTACAGTGACTTGCCTGGCGGAGGTCAAGCCACGATAGGGAAGAGTGTCGCCTCGATCTTGCCGCGGAACATACTTGTTCCGCAGCTTCGAACCATCTCGGCCCAGGTAGTGATCGGGAGCCCTCGCCTCTCGGCGGCTAGATACTGCGTTCTCCCGTAAGATCTTGGCCTGTCCGCCAAGTCTCATCTCTCGCGTACTCAACGCAGAGGTGGTGTCCATGCGGTACCGAGCGGAAATAGGAGTTCATGCTTGGACTCCCAATCAATGAAGTCTTTGGGTTCTCGAGAACCATCAAAGACAGGGACCTCAACCCTCACGCTCTTCTGCATCCGAATGCGATGGTCCTCTCGACGACGATCGGGGTCATCACGTCGGTCGTGGAAATCCCGATCGTCGTCCTGATGTCGTGGCGGGCTGGGGTAATGCCGGTGGTCATACTCCCGATCGTAGGGGTCGGCGTAGTCCGGGCGCGGTGGTGCACGCTGGGGAATATCACGATCATGGCGGGAATACTCCGGTCGGGGATCGTAGTCTCCGCGGCGACGCAGGTCTCCTCGAGCGCCGGTGGTGTACTCGCCATCGTGATAATACTCACGAGGGCGGGGTGGATCGACTCGGCGGTCGGGATACCCATGATCCTGAGCTCCGTATGCGGAGGCTACTGGTGCGCGATCACCTCGATAATCACAGCGATCATCGTAGGGGCGGGCACCTCTCAGGCCTGACTCGTCCGGGCGGTAGTCCCTCGAGTGACCACCCTGAGTCGGTCAATCATCATATCGCCTGTCTGGATGCGGGGTCGGCACGTAGGGGCCCCTCCGTGGGCTGGGTCATCGATCCAACTCATCGAGCACTCGAACATCGCCCGTGGGGCGCTCAGGCCCAAGCGGGTGTCGCTGCGGGGCCATGCGGCCCGTAGTGGATGGGATCGGGACTCCCATCTGCTCTAGTACGGCACTCACCGTGCGGTGAAGATCTGCCGTGGGTAGGTAGGGATCGCCTACGGAAGGCGATCGAGGTCGGTCACGTCCTCCGCGTCGAGGCTGGCTGGTAGAAGGCCGATCGTCGGTAGTCATAGCTGGGGCCTTACCGGAGCGCTGTCGTCGTGATCGAGCGAAGGGGGAGTGAGCACGTGTAGATCGTCCATCGGACGAGTGAGGGCTAGGTAGGTCCGGCCTCGGAGAGGACGGACCGCCTAACCCTATGCGAACTGGAGGCGGAGGAGGAAGGCGAACACCTTCCATCCCGCCGTTGGGCATCGGAATGCCGCGGGACCCCGAGGATCCCGTGGTGGGGATAAAGATCCCTCTCGAGCCGCGGCTCGGGCGGAGCGCGTCTCGACAACCATGGCTAGTACCCGCTATGGGGAAAGAGGGGGCTATCCCTAGTGTGATGTATGATGAATGCTGGATAATCTAACTAACTATATGAATGAATGATACTAAGTGCGGAATATGAAATGGAACAGAGGCGGCGAGCGCAGTCGAGCGACCACAGCCTGTGCTCTGATACCAAGATGATGCAGGACCGACGGGGTGAATCGGTCCGGCGCTAATATCCTCTAAGGGGGAACTAGGGATGGAAGAACTACGTGTTCTAAATGATGTAATGATGTCTAGACTCTCCTCAAGCAGCCAACCTTCCGGCGCGTCGTCACAGTGCTCCTGGGGTGCGCCGAGTAGGATGGAGCGGAAGTCCTCCCGGATCCATCGACGCGGGAGAGAGAACAGTCTCGGGTCGTCGGGGTAAGCTCGATCGTCAACCCGGCGGCCGGATCCACGATCCCAATCCCATACCCTGACGTCTCTCAACCTAACTAGGTCCGAAGGCGGTGGAGACAAGTGCGGAAAGTACTGAAGGAAATATAGAACTTCAAAGTAGAGAAAGGGGACTGAATGCCTAACCTGCGGGGTGCGAGCCCGGTCGGTCGGGGCGAGGGAGGTCATCGGGCGCGGCAGCGATGTCGGAACCCGGAGCGAGTCGGCGAGGGAGCGCGGAGGAGCGGTCGGCGCGGGGCGGGGCGATGACGAATCGCAGCGAGTCGGTCGGGTCGTAGCGAACGCGGTGAAGGCGGGAGGCGGCGTCCTGGGCCGGTTCAGGGCAGTCTGGGCCGGTTCCGGGCCGGTCTGGGCTGTCTGGGCCGGTTCGGACGGTCTGGACCGGTTCTGGACCGGTTGGGGCGGCCCTGGCGGTCTGGACCGGTCGGGGTCGGGGGCCGGTCTAGATCGGTTTGGACCGGATCAGGCCTGGGGGCGATCTGGACCGGCCTGGCTGGATCGGTCTGGGCGGCCTGGCCTGGTCAGGGCGGTCCGGGCCGGTTCGGGCTGGCTCGGGCCGGCCCTGGGGCGGTCCGGGTGAGTCAGGCGGCCCGGGGTGAGTCAGGCGGCCCGATTGAGTGAGGGGGGTGGGAACGATTCCCGTTGAGTCGGCTCGAGCGGGAATCGGCCGATTCCCTCCCCGGGTCTCGCGGCTTGCGCGGCGGCGGCGCGGAACGGGCGGCGATCGCGGCGGAGGGCGGCCGGCGGCTACGGCGGCAGGGCGGCGGCAGCGGCGGGCGGTTTCGCGGCGACGGTGGCCTGGTTCGGCGGCGGTGGTGGGCGGCAGCAGGCGAGCGGCGGCGGCTTGGCGTGGCGCACCCAGCTGGCTGTGGCGCAGGCGGTAGCAACGGCGGCAGGAATCGGCGGCGGCGGCGGCGGCTGTACGCGGTCAAGAAACAAAGGTTCACAAAAGGGAAAGGGCCTTAGGCTAGGGTCCCGAAACAAAGGGAAACCCACCCAAAGGCCTAAAGAGAGAGAGAGAGAGACATGCAAAGGCCCGCTTAAAACACGTGAGGGCTAATAAAGTCATAATAAAGTAGAAAACGGAAAAGATAGCTCCACGCGCGCGAGCTCTACGAAATGTGTCGTGGCGAGAAGAGGGCCTCACTTGGTGTAGTGAAACTCGGGATCCTTCGTCTTCGCCTGTCGAGGGGGCTGGACGCGCGTAGGTGTCGGCTCCACCGGCGCCGTAGTGTCATGCCTTGGTGGCGACGGGGGTCGTACGCCACCATGGTCGTTCTCCCCTTATTTATAGACTTTAGGAATGTGAAATTTTCACAAAAACCCTTATTATTATGTCTATATCTACCGACATCCATTGACCTTATGTGTGTGACCCTCTAGGTCCATATATCTCGCCAGTTAATGACTCTATCAACCCAATAACACTTATTGGTCATCCTTATCAATTAACTATATCAACATATAGATTAATTGACTAAGGATCGATTTAACCCAATGGACAAGTTGAGTCCCCAGCCCAGTGGGTGCCAAGCTACACCACGTGCTCTACGAGATATGGAGTATATTAGAACTCTTTCATGGAACCCTACCGTCATTGGTTACCGTGTACATGTAATCCTTCATCCACACGAAACTCATGAATGACTTAGGGTATGGTTAATTGTCAAACCCTAATCGGTCACTCAATTTAGTACTGATGCGAGTAGGAAATTATTGAGAACAACTTCTCTAATATTTCCACTACCTTGGCCAAGGATTTAACCGCATCTCATTCCTTGAGTCGATCTCCTTATATACCGAGGGCGGATGATCCCATCTTAACCAATCAATCACCTTCGAGGACTTCATGTTGTATCCAGTCTATGACGTTTTGGAGATCTCATGGCTAGAGATTCATAAGTCGTAGTCAAAACACGATCATCCATCCACAAGATGTCTTTGGTGTCTCAGGTCAAAGGACCACGTACACAACCGTGACATGAATCAACCTGATTGAAAATTTGGCATAATACCATTTAGGGATTCATACGGATCAATTTAGTGAACTCTTTCTTCAAAGAGTACCCGCTATCTATCCTTGGTGTCTCAACATCGATGGCCACAGGATCAGCCATACTCATAATATGAGTCAGATCAGATAGTGCTATTCTTTATGGATAATTCGATGTCCTTCTCGAATATCCTACGAATAGGAATATTTAGAACATATGTTTAAAGATCAGCGATCGCTGTATTATGATCTCATCATAATTCACTTGATCATTACATATATTCATGGACTTCATTGCGAACATCACACAAGAATGACAATGAATAAAAGTTCATTTCAATGAATATAAACCCTAAGATGAAAGTGTGATTGGCTTGCAGGCCACATAATACCCATCATTTATGTCATATCTAATGTATAACATTCTAGAGATCTCATGGCTAGGAATTCATAAGTCATAATAAAAACACATTCATCCATCCACCATATGTCTTTGGTATCTCAATTCAAAAGACCATGTACAAAATCGTGACATGAATCAACATGATTGATGCTTAGGTATAATATCATCCAAGGATTCATAGGGATCAATTCATTAAAGCCTTTCTCCAAAGAGTACTCGCCATCTATTCATGGTGCCTCTACATCGATGGCTATAAGATCAGTCACACTTTTCATATGAGTCAACTCAAAGAGTGATATTCTTTCAGGATAATTCGATGCCATTCTCGAATATCCCATGAATAAGAATGTCTAGAATATATGTTTAAAAACTTGTGATCATTGTGTTAGGATCTCATCATAATTCACTTAATAATTTTATATGCTCATAGACTTCATTGAAAACATAACACATAAATGATACTAAACGAATTTTATTTCAATGAACATAAATAAAATACATGAAATTTTGATTGGCTTTTAGGCCACTTAATATCCATCGCGTTCTTCAATACTTTATTTCTCAACTTGTTTCCCACGGGTTGACTCAGAGACCTCTACACATTGCTCCCTATTCCCCTTCAAGCCTACTTCTGTGAGGTTCTCAAGTGTCATCACCAATCCTCATACATTCCAAATAGGTCGCTCATCCCAGATCTTGCACAATTGTACAAGATAAAGAATAGATACACCTAGACTCATCCTCGATGTAGCACTGACTCACCAGAGAATCTCCCCCTTGTCCTTACAAGTATGTAAAACTTGTCTAGAGTTAATCTGATGTACATAGTGATCCCAAGTATTCCTAATATTAAGACTCTCAAGATATAAATATAAGTAAGCTATTCAACATAATTAAATAAAGAAATCAATGCAAAAAATTGAGAATCAAGAGATGATGATAAAATTAACTTTGACTTTTGCCTTCGACTTTGACTATTGGACGCTGACTTTTACCTTCTACTAATCACTTTGACTTCTAGCATATCTGACCTTGAATATTTTTATTATGAAGAAAATGATCAATTTATGCAAAAAAATAAATCAAAATATATCTCGAATGACCCTATACATATGTATAAAATGATAGAGCTAATGTGTTTATATCATGGACTAGACAAAAATATTCTCCACTATTATCAAGAATGAAACACTCACTTGAACGTGAAAATTTCTTCTCGAGTTATGAAGAAAATCCAAAATCAGATGTAACACTCTCCTTGACCACAAATCAACAAGATCAATTAAAATATTCGATTACCTCTTAAATTAAAAGTATAATTTTGACCTGGTACTAATTTAATAATCTTCTCAATCCCCAATAGAAAAATTCACCAATGATGAAATTATTAAAAATATGAAAAAGCAACCCTCTAACTAGTCCAAAATGAGATTGAAGGAAACCTAAAAATGATCCTAACAAAATCTGAAATTAGATAAAATGATGGCTTGAAATTAAACCTAAAATGAAGAGTTGTTAGATTTACTCAGACCTAAAATAGAAAATCATGATCAAACCAAATTTGGATTTCGTATCCTCCTTAAGTCACACTTCAATGATCTTTCCAATCCCATCCTAACAGCCCCTCAAATTTCCAAAACTAAATATATTTAGGTCAAAAAATTGCACCTAACAGGCCTACACAAATTTCTCAATCCAAACCTTCAATCCTTCTCTAATTAGAACTTAAATTTCCTTTGATCAGATTAAAAAAATTAAAACCCCTCAAATTAAATCCAAAAAAGACTCCACTATTCAAACCCACACTCACCTAAATGAACACGTAATAAAAATCACCTCAAATCTCATACCAAAAATAAATGGAACAAACTAAACACCTATTTCCTAATGAGGAGGAGGCATGGGAGTTGACCTTCTTATTAGAGGAGAGCTGGGTGTTGGTTTTTGTTCTTAAGAAAATCAAGAGCAAGATCGTTAGCAAGAATGAGAGTAGATTATCATTAGAAAGATTAGATAGATTGTCAGCAGAAAATGAGTGAGATCGTGAGAAAAAAATTAGAAGGTTAAAAAACACATAATTTGAGAGACAAAAATTCTCCTTTACTTAATTCTAGTCCCTAAGCATCATCCCTTAGGTTCTCTAAGGCAACTCTTCATCTTTTCAACCTGAAGATAAGATTACAAAGTGTTCAAAATATTGATTGCACATTAATACATGGTGTCACCCCGAGGGAGTTCAGATTCCTTCCTCTTGGTCAATCTCCTTGAGGCATGTGGGAAGAGCTCAACGACATTGAGTAAGATAGGGTCTAATAATATGGGCATGAAAGATTCTCACCTAATAACCGTGGAGAAATTTATTAACCCATTCTAGATAGTCATCATTCATACTCACCTATTTCTCATTTGGTGGCTACTTGGCACATTATGGTCTCCAACTCATCACTCTCTTAGGAGAGTGATGCAAAAGAAATGAAATAGAAAGAATGCATAAAAAGATTGATGTGGAAACTGTATAATGAGGTGGCCACAATGGTAAAGGTGGTCTAATGTGGTGTGATAGCATGCAAATTAACATACAAATATTATGCATTTGTTGCACTTTTGTGCATGAAAATAATCATAAATGCATGTTGATAGCATGCGTTTTATGCATTTAACTCATCATTCTTTGATGGTTTTGAAGCATAATTTATGACATTATTATACATGTTATCATGTTTTAATGAACATTTTGCATTGATCATATCTTATTGTTCATAAGCCAAATTTGCATTAAATTGCCTTTCATTTTATGCATATTTGACATTTGACCTTTTCCTAGGTAAAAAGAATATAATTTTATTATGCGTGCATGAGTTTTGTAATCGTAGGCATGAACAAGGAATGCGGAGGAATGAAGACAAAAAAATTAAAATGTAAAATTACCCTTCTTTTCATTTTTTTTATATTTTACAGGTGATATAATGAAAAATAAGGCAAAACAAGGATCAAAATGGAAAAAAAAAAATCTATCCAAAAAAGAGTTTTTTTAATGAAAATATATGAATATTTTAACTTTTAAGAGTTTTCTTATAATTTTCCCTATTTTTTTCTATGCTTTTTTTATTTTTCAAGATCTCTTTTAATGATTTTGTGAAAAAAATTCTAATTTTTAAGACTTTTTAAGAATTTTTAACTTAAAAAAATTTTTTTTATTTGTGCTTATTGATGAGTCATCGCAAACGTGTGGCTCAAAGGCATGACACTAGGGGGCGCCCAATCAGCACACACATGGTGCCATCATAGGGGATTATTACTTAACGTCTGGCATCAATAAAGCCCAACTTTGTTTTTATTTCATCAACGTGGGACTATTATCTTTTATTGGTAGGGAAACATGGCTCATTGTAGATTACTAGATCTGGTGGACCTGTTCCACTTGATGTCCTCTTTGTCAATGTGACACGTGGCAACATAAGAGCTGCTGGATGCAATGGACTACGCGACCAATAGATTTGATGGCCCAAATCAATCTCGATATACTCCATTTTATCTCTCTCCTTGCAAAAAATCTGGTGGCAACACACATTCCATACTTATGAAAGATGATTCAATGGGCAAGTTTCATCTGCTCTTTCTTTCTCCTCCCAGCAAATCACAACAAGACACATGTCACAATTTTTGTTAGCTTCCAATCAAAGATCGGATAAAACAAGATGGTTGAGATCAAATCAAGAACTTTTTTAAGAAAAATCAATGACCAAAAATTCTAAAAATAAAAATCATAATAACTCATGATCTTGATCAAATTAAGAGCTGAACTTTTGTAAGCATGATCAACACTTCAAGCCATACAAATTTACAGGATTGACGCAAATTCTGAGGTATAAAAATTAGGTTTCATTTCTGATGTAGGATATTTCAAAAAGTATGATAAGTGCAATGGTGATGATTATGAGTATGAGGAATACGATAGAAAGATGAGCAAATTATATGATGATTTAATAAAATGTACTGAACTCTAACTCAATCCTACAAGGTGAAAGAGGATCTATGAAAGATATCACTTGGGATTGGGCTTTATCACAGTGTTATTTTGGATATTAGTTAAGGGTGTGAGAACTGATAGAATAAATCAATCTAAGTTGGACTTATTGATTTAGAATTGAACGATCAATCACTAAAATAATTGTAGAGGACGAGTACCTTGATCAGACGTGAAGATGATGCCCTTGGACTCACCAAGCAATCTGAATTATCCTCAGCCTGCTTTTGTACTTTAAGATGGATGAAAGGGGACAGCAGGGGGGGTTAGAGAAGGGAGATAGAACTCGGAATGAGATATGTGGGAGAGGGGATGGAACACACAACGAACATAGCCAATTCTCCAACTAAGGAAGACAATTTCATTTCATCAAAAAAACATGAGTCCTTCTCTTACAATTGTCCCTTTTATAGAGAAGAGAGAGAGGGAAGTTATAATGAAGAGATGCATTGAGGTAGTTACATATAGTTATTGGTAGTTAAGCATCTTTTCGTGGATTGTCTCATGTCTTCTCACTGCTCCAATTCTTGTAGGAGGGTAGACCATGGAATAATCTTTGATCTCATGAGAGCCTTTGACGGTTATGGTGGTTGTGTGGTTGGTTACTTGGTCGATGGACAGAAATCAGAACAAGTCTTTATATTATTCAAAACCGTAGAGCTCTTGCTTCATGTAGGGGTAGTTATGGACTGGATCCATGGCTTTACTCCTTGATTTGCAATTTCTTCCATATTTAATTGTAATTATAACTTCTTTGATCCAAGCTTTGACGTTGATGTTCTTCAAGGTTTAAAAGGCCGTGGAAGTCTTACTTCAGATAGGAGGTAGTTATGACCTTTCTTCATGCTGAATCGCGACTCATATAAGTAGGAAGCAGTTTGATTGCAGCTTTCTTAATGCTGATTTGTCATCATAACGATTTGACCAGCCTTGATTTCGATATTTATTCATGCACAAGCTTTTGACTTGAAGTAGAACCCAAAGATCTTCACTTTCATAAGTTATTAACATATAGATCTCTTCTATGCTTCTAACTAGAGGTGGGTGTTCAAAGAAAGAAGGGAATATTAAAACAAAGATGTTTCCAAATATTTTGAGATCATTTATTTATACAAAGGCACCTATGATATAGTGAGTAGAGTTTGGATGATAAGGAACCTATATCAAGGTAAAAGGTGGTTGACTTGGTCCAAATATGGAATTCTAAGTGTTCTAGGGATGAGGGTTTAATTTCATATGACCAAGTCAATCTTTAGATCAGAATATAATTGGAAAAGGAGGGAAACTAAGTCCCCGTGGATCTACTCCCTCTTTTATTTTCTTAGAGAGGTTTTCTTCATTCCTTTAATGAATGAATAATTTCTCAAACTTGTGGATAAGGAGGAGCATGCTATTTTGTTGCTGTTGGGAATTATTTCTCTTTGTTAGATCATACTTAGGTTCACGTGGAACCCTTGTGTCCTTGTGTTGAAATGATTCTCCATCAATTTCTATTTGTGCTTCTAGCATTGGCTTGTCAAGGGGAAAGAGGGCATCGATTGATCATTATTTGTATATAAAACATAATATCTAGTGAGTTTCTTTTCTTTTCTACTCATCCCTTGTGCTAGATGTAAGACACCAAGTATGGGCAAAATGTACATGCTCTCAAAGATGTGTTTGATCAGAGAGCATCGCTAGAGTTTGTTTTCATCACAAATCTTTATATTAGAATCATTTTCTATTGATTTATCAGCCTTTTCTATTTTATTAATATTTTCATCAATATTTTCATAATTTTAAACCCTATATCACATTTCCACCATCTAAAGAAGGGTTTGATTAATTCATTGCATTTTCCTTGTACATCTTTATCTTTTCCTCAATCCTTTTTGCTTTATTAATCCAAATATACTATAATATTCTTTTATTTCAATATTTTCTTCTTCATTCCTGTGGATTTGACCTTGGCTCATCATTATTCTAAATTTGAAAACCGAACTCGAAGAGTTTAGTATAACTTTTTATACATGAACTTGTGCCTTCAACGACCATGATTTTACACATATCGCATGTTATCATGGGTAGAATGAATATGTATATGTTTACAAAGATATTATGATTTTCATGAATTCTAAGTATTTTTTTGGGAATTTTTTTACCAATATATATCATCGAGTAATTAATGTGATTAAGTAAAAAATGTTTTTTTATATTTAAACTACATCTATTTTTATGAAAATAATACTCAATGCATTTATTAGGGTTCTTAATGATTGTATTTATTTTAATAAAAAATTCTCATTTTATGGTATTGTTCTCCAACCATAATTATTAAGTAATCAATTTTTAATTTTAAGAAATAGTTTTTGGTTTAAATATATTTTTAAAATGATTTTTCAAAGCTATTTATGTGATTGCGCCACATGGAGTGATTGTAGTTATCAAATGAATATTCTTTTTTTTAATATATGCGTGATGTATCAACTAATCATTGGTCACCACTACTTTAAAGGGGCCAAACAATGTGGTAGCCTCTGATTGGCCACTGGCCCTCTCTAACGCGACCAATTTGTTGCTACATCAAAATTGACAATGCCACCTAAATAATTATGCGCCAAAATTCTGAAGAATACAAATATTAGAAAAAGAAGAGAGAGAGAGAGGTGAGAGAAGAGGATTTAACCTTGAATCTTTATGATGGTGTCAAATTCTGTGCTCATGGAATATGTGCTTTGTAGATCTGACAATTGGTGCTGAAATCAATGAAATTCTGATAGTGACACAAGGAGAGAGAAGTAGATCAATGGTTAGGATTGCTCCATTTTCAAGGCTTTGATATCCATTAATATGGAAGTAGTTTTGAGCCAAAATTTTATGGGCAAATTCATATTTTCACCCTCTATCTATCCATATCCTTGATCTAATAAAGATGCCATAAAAAGTAGGTTTTTTTACAGTTAATTGCAGGCTCCTAGTATTTTCTAGTTAGAGGAAAGAGAGCTGCGACGAATCCTCTTTTATGATGAGATCATCATTTTTTTTTTAGTTTCTTATTTTTTTCTGTCCATAGTTCATGTTGGATGAAAGACATTTAGTATGGGAAAAATTTACAAGCTTGCAAATTGAATGTTTGAAATAAGAGCATTGCAAGGGTACAATTTCAATAGCCTTCTATATGAATTTATTTTCTTTCATTCTAGAATCTTATTTCTTTAATGAAAAATCTTCAAGAACATCATTTCCATCTTTGATATAAAATATTCTTATCTTGGAAAAGAGATTTAGAAGTTTTAGATCATCTCTTTGCATTGCTTCACACTCGTCAAGCTTCTCTCATCCATCTCAGATATTTTCTCCACCAAAAATCTTGCATCTTTATTTAGATCAAGTGACCTTTCTCTCTGTGGTTCGACCCCTTTCTCACTTTTTACTTGGTAATTTATGATTATGGTGAAATCGTGTTCAAATTTTGTCTATAATAGATGCTCAAAACATAGATGGGTTTTTCATAATATCTATATATCCCCAACCATTTTAGGTGAATTTTCCTCTAAAATCTAGATTATAATAACTTCTAACAAGTTTTTATCTAGATTAGATACACAATCAGGTATGACCAATCATATCTCTTTTCTTGATAAATTAATTATTTTTGGATGAGATTAAAGGAGTTTCCTTATGAACATTCAAAGATATACATTATATACTCAATTTAGTTTAAACTATATGGAAATCTAAAAACCCACTGAAGACACGCACACGCACAACATAGAGACTACAATTATTGTTATTTTTAAATTTAATTATTGTTATTTTTACCACAAATAATATTACCATAGTATTTAATTATTGCTATTTTTAAATTTTCGATCCTAGTTGGATCTACTTGGTGGGGGATCGGGTTGAGTTGACAAATTGGCCCAACCTATCCATGATTCGTTATGCCTGATAATAAAAAAAAAGGATGCCTCTTCTCCTTAAGCTGTCATCATCTACCCTAATTTTCTGACCTAAATCTCGGCCTAGAAAGCCACTTCTGACCCCCTTCAGACAGCCAACCTTCCCAAAATAATTGGAAAACTCCACGTCCTCTATAATTCAGTGATTTATCCCATCCCTCTCTTGGGATATTCTACTATCACTGCTCTAGAATCAGGTTAGGTCATTTGTGTAGGATATTCACATGGGTCTCGGTCGTCGCTTTCTCCCCGTCGAATTCTTCCACCAATTCCACCTGCCGGTCTGAGTAGACTGGTCAAAGAGGCAGAACCCTTTCCTCCTCTTTCATTCTTCACCTTGCCGATCCATTACGGCATGGACCCGGTAATTCAAGCCATCCTCGCCGCCTGCGCCAGTTTCCTCGTCGTCTCGCTCCTCTTCGGCGCTGGCTTCCTCTTCCACCACTTCTTCCGGAGCAAACTCCGGGTCTCTCAGGCGGCGCCGCCGCCCGCCGACGAGAGCGCCGCATTTGATCCCGCCCTGGCGCGCCTCTCCATGCCGGTGCTCGCCGCCGCGACGGCCAACTTCGCCGCCGACCGCATCGTCGGCGACGGCGGCTTCGGATTCGTCTACCGCGCCGTCTTACCCGACGGCCGCTCCGTCGCCGTCAAGAAGCTATCCCCTGACGCCTTCCACGGGCCCCGCGAGTTCCGGGCCGAGGTCGAAACTCTGGGTCAGATCCACCACCCCAACCTGGCCCGAATCCTCGGCTTCTGCGTCTCCGGCTCCGAACGCCTCCTCATCTACGATTTCTACGAGGCTGGCAGCCTCGACCAATGGTTACACGAGCCGTCGCCCACCCGCGCAACTCTCACCTGGGAAACGCGATTGAGAGTGCTGAGAGGCGTGGTCAACGGACTTTATTTCCTGCACGTTGACTGCAAGCCGCCGATCATCCACCGCGATATCAAGGCCAGTAACGTTTTACTGGACCGGTCCTTCGAGGCCCGGATCACGGATTTCGGGCTGGCTCGTCGAATCGAGGCGTCGAGGTCGCACGTGTCGACGCAGAGGGCTGGCACAATGGGGTACATGCCGCCGGAGTATAGAGACGGGCTCGTGGCCGCGACCGTGAAGGCCGATGTTTACAGTTTCGGGGTGCTGGTGTTCGAGGTCGTGTCTGGGAGGCGGCCCAATTTGCCAGTTACGGTGGAGGGCAAGGAAGTGGCGCTCGTGCGATGGGCTCGTGGGCTGGTGGAGAGTGAGTCGGTGGAGGAGTTGCTTGATCCGGCGGCGGCGGCGGCGGCGGCGGTGGAAGAGGAGATGATGGAGCAGGTTAAGGTGTTCCTATCGGTGGCGCATCGATGTACTTGTCATGCCGCTAGGGCAAGGCCGTCTATGGCGGAGGTTAGGGATAAGGTTAACGGGGTTGCATGATTTGTTCTCTGTTTCGTCTTTCCTTCGGGAGGAGCGAGAAAGTCATCTACGAAATAGCGACGAAAGGGTGAGAGATGGGCGAGGTAACCTAGCTCAATAGTACAAAGCTCATTACTCCTGGAGTAGTGGTGACGACTGAGAGAGGTGCACGTCTCGCCGTCTCCTCCGCGGTTTTGGGTCAAAGGGCCGCGATATTTCTGCCGAAAATTTTGCGCGGGACTTGAGAATGGCATCGCAGATTCGTCGTTGGCTGACAGCGATGGTTGTTGACGTGGTTAGCATCCCTCACCGCCAATGATGGGCCTTTCCTTCCGGGAGAGGATGATGACGTCTGAAAATCCTCGGAGAGACGTATATGGAAAGTCTCTCGTAGAAGAATATGAGAGAGGAAGAGATCAGATAAATTTGGGTTCTGGAGGAGAGACAAAGACAGAGGATAGAGTTGTCACGCGTGAGAGAGATAAAGAGAGAGAAAGAAAGTAAGATAAGATAAAGATGTGGGGAGAGAGAGGGGAGATTAAAATGGTACTATGTCCATGCATCCGAGAAGAGAAACAGATGATTGATGGTTCATGGGCTGCCCATACAATACGACCATCTAGATATACACGTGGAAAGAGAGAGAGAGAGAGATTTCATGCAATCGATCAACTAAGCAAAAACTTCAATACGACCATCTACATTCTACCTCAAAACGACAGCCCTCGGCGGTGGCTGAAACTGAAAATCATCCGAGTCAAGGACCGAATCACGGCGAGGCCACGTCGGTCGGATAATCTTCAAGAGCGCCTGCGCCTTCCTCTTGGCCCTCTCACTGCAGCTACTCTGCACCATCAGCAACAACCACCCCCAAACTCCGCTCTCCACCGCCTCCCTCATCACCTTATCTGACGACCCACAAGCCGTCGCCAGAACCCCCGTCGCGTGCTCAGCCGCCCGGTCCACCACGTCACCGGCGATCACCTTCACCAGCGCCGCGGCCGCGCCGCCGCGTCCCGCCACCGCCTCTCGCCCTCCCTCCGCTCTACACAGAAGCTCCACCGTGGCCAGCGCCTGCTCCAGACACTCGCGCGGCAGTTCTCCTTCAACTACGAGCTCCATTATCGAGCTCGCTGCCCCTGCTTTCACCGCGACCTCTCGGTTCTCTCTCGCCAGGCAGAGAGAGAAAAGCGCTCTGATGGCCGAGTTCATTGGCTGGGCACCGAGAAGGTTGACCAGCCCCTCGATCAAGCCGTCGGTGGCTCCGACCGCCACCGGCGACCTTGGTGATAACGTCTCGATCAAAGTTGCGCAGTCAGCGCGCGTATCGACGGATGGGTGAGCGCAAAGCAAGTACGCCAGCCACGTTAAGTAGTCCGGCCGGGAAGTGATGAACGAGCATTCGTCTTCCGCCAACGGCGTCAACATCGCTAAAACGGAGAGAGCCGCTGTTGCCAGCTCAAGACTCGTTTCTTCGAAGACGAGGTGCAAGAGCGATCGCCGGTTCGCGAGAGTAAATATCGACCGGCGATTCTTCTCCGATCGGAGGCGACGAAGGGCTGCCAACCTAGCTGGCTCGGGCGTGGCTGCGGACTCGGCCCGGGCTAGCAGTTTGCGGAGCTCGGCGGTGCCGCCGTTTTCTGCGGTCCAGTCTTGGATGAGTCGCCGGAGAGTGTGGTTCGGGATTAAGGCGAAATCTGCGAGGTGGGTCCGCGTCACTGGACACGTATGGTTTCCTGTCGCCACCCATGACTCGATGCTGGCTCGATCGTAGGTCTGGCCCGTTGGAACGGTGACCGGATCCGTCATCACCTCCAGCGAGATCGGGCAGCGGAAATGGTGGGGATATATGGACACCGCCCTCCTCCTCCGGACCCATATCAGACGAAGGTGGGATCTCTCAGACGAAAGTGCTGTGCCGGGAGGGTGTATTTATACCACGAGAGTCGCACGTGCGGAATCCGGACACGTGTGTATAGAAGAGGCTGTACTTGACTCTTCGTCAACTTAACGCTGTATCTCTTTCCCGGCGCTCCATGAATGAACGGTATCCTGTTGCGCGGACGCGGTTAAGAACCTCTGATCCTTTGGGATCCTTTTTCATGGATTCCATGTTGCCCGACGGATCATGATAACGCCATAGGATCCGTAGTTCCGTGCGCGGGTCGTCGACAACTGCACCTGACTGGCCCTCGTGGCGCGAGCTCTTTTGACTTCTGGTACGGCCCACCTGAGTCGAAACGAGCCATTTAAAGCTCTGGTCGTGGGCTCGGGAATTAACGCGAGAAATGATCTCAATCCGGCACAGTGGACTGCGTTGACCGCCGGTTCACGGCGGCGCCGCCATGAGATGAAGACAAATGCAACGAGCCATGTGGGACGCTCCCTTGTCTCTTTGCCTCATGATTTTTTGCAGATTTCTGACGTCCGCAGTCGGCTGGCACCTGTTGGTCTTTCTGCAATGACTCAAGACGTGCAGTCAGCTCTTCATTAAATTATTTAGTTTTGGGATTTTGTATTTTTCTACTATTCTCATTTTAGTTTTATTTGAATATGAGGTAAATTTATAAGTATAATTACATTAAATACCTAAAGATATTCAAACTAATTTCATTACTATTTAATTTACAGGATACTAAATTATTCTCATTTTCTTTGAATATGAGGTACCTTTCTTCGGGGTCATGTATTTCAGCTATTTTTTCAAAGTTCCCTTTTTAATCCCATTATTTAGTCCATGAAATTTTAATTTATGTGTGCCCTTTAATATCATCGATTTGAAAGATTAGTATTTCCTGTCAAGTATTTCCTTTTCTCCTTGAAATCTTACTTTTAAGGCTCTGGTCTGCACATTAGTAAACTTCCTAATTTTGTTAGCATGATTTAGTTTATATATATAAGTATTGATATTGTACTAATTTCATTTATTAGTTATGTATTTAATGTTTTAATGTATTTTCATTTATGATCTTCTTCAAATATTTTGTTTTGTTATTACATATGTTCTCACTTTGTTCTGTGTTACATCTAAAAATATTAAGTCGTTTCCCTTTATTTTTTATTTCGATAATTCATAATTTTGCACAAAATGAATCTTTTGCTATCTTAGTGCTTCCACTCTCACTTCAAGGATTTATGTTACAAATTCTAAATTTAAATAGTATTTCTTCACATCCTAGTGATTTTATTCAAGTTTTTTTTATATAATTTGAAGTTGAAATTCTAAAAAAAATAGATTATAAATGTATTAATAAAGAACTATGCAATTGTTCAAGGAAATTGAAATAATGAGGTTTAAAAATAAGCAACTACGGGTAAAAGATCTATCTAGCACAATGATGAATCAGAAAAGATAAAAATACGAAAGACTACAAAATAAAATGCAGATACACTCACAAACAGATGAAAGTAAAATTAATGAATGAAGAGAACAATAATGTCTTGAAAATAAGACTCTAGACCTAAATCAGTGAAATAAGACTAAATGGAATAAGTTGACAGAAAGATAATAGAGTAAAGGATAGTAAATATCCAAATTACATAATGACGGTAAGAGAATTTTGCATATTAAGTTATACAAAATCTAATAAGACAAAAAAAAACTGAATGATTCATGATGCCTAGATGATGGACAAAGAAAAATTTTAGAAGTATATTTACATTAAGGGTTAATTGCCCCATCTATCCCAAACTTTTAAAGTTTTCCCTAATCTATCCCAAACTTTTTTTTTCGCCCCATCTATCCCAACCTTTTTTCTCTTTCCTCAATCTATCCCAGCCGCTGACATGGACTTAAATTAAGTCCAGTTGGCGCCCGCGTCGTGTCCACGCTCAGCCGCCTCCTTCCCTCCGTCTCTCTCCCTCCCTCCCTCTCTCTCACGCCTCCCTCTCTCTCCTCCCTCTCTCTCCCTCTCTCTCCCGGCCTACCTCCCTCCGTCTCCCTCCCTCCCGGCCTCCCTCCCTCCCTCTCTCTCCCGCCCTCCCTCCCTCCCTCCCTCTCTCCCACCAGTGTCTCTTTCTCTGCCTTCGCGTCTATCTTTTTGCTGGCGTTGTCTAGATTCAATACTTTTAAATCGGGGGGTTGTCTTATTACGAAATGCGATGACAGGATTGACGAGGAATAGTTTAAGCGCAAGGTTGAAGATGAAGACGAATGTATGACGATTGAAACACCGGATTTCCCTTCCTGGAGGTAGATTTCCTTTTCTGAATGTTTACCGATGAAGAAGAGAGGTCAAGGGGTAGTTGAGCGACTGGTTTTTCTAGTTTGATGAACCTTGATGAAGCATGCGAGCTCTTTTGTGTCACACGGTGCAGAAGCTGAGGAAGCCCATGTACTCGTGGTTCTTGATCATGCGGATGCTTGTCTCTGTCCCAACGACGCCTAAAAAGATGCAAGATATGACGACGACGACGATGATGACGAACAAGATGATGAAGCTCACCCATGGTGAGGGCACTAGCGAAGATGACGGAGGAGAGGATGAAGACGATGATGGAGGCTCTCCGGAGAACGCGTACCAGCTTCCTTACAAAGAACTGCCCCCATAATCCCGCCATTAATGACACGCTTGTCAAGTACACCATTGCGCAGAAACCTTAACTCCGTCAGAGAAAGGGGGAGAGGGAGAGGGAGAGAGAGAGAGTGGAGTCTCACCATACGGGATGGGAAACCTCCGTAGGAAGTAGAATTCCACGACGGATAGGGACGAGGAGAAGAGCATGATGAAAGTTGTTGTCGCGCTGGCAACCTGCTTATAATAAATTTGTAGGGTTTCTGAAAATGGGAAAAATACTAGATGGAAAGATAAACAGTTTGGTCGCGAGTTAGGGTTTCCTTAGGGTGTCGATGAACGGGCAAATTAGGGTTTTTTCTAACCTGCGGAATGACGCCAATTTCGAGCAAAAGGGAGCCAAGGATGAAGCCTCCGCCAGAGCCCAAGAGCCCACCAACGGTGCCGCCCAAGACACCATAGAAAGCGCAGAAGAAGAGCTCCGGAGTCATCCATTCAATTGAGGCTTCGCAGACGTATTCCCAGTTACCTTCCATTCTCCTCACCTTGCTCTCCTTGTAGAGTTTCATCGCTTTCCACGCAGAAACACTTTGCGCGACAGGGAACTGGAATTAGAAGAGGAAAAGCATTGAACTCTCTCCGACACTTTAATGCCGGGAGAGAGAGGGAGGGAGGTATGGAGGGAGGGAGGGAGGGAGGGAGGCCGGGAGAGAGAGGGAGGGAGGGAGAGAGACGGAGGGAGGTAGGCCGGGAGAGCGAGGGAGGCGGGAGAGAGAGGGAGGGAGGGAGAGAGACGGAGGGAGGGAGGCGGCTGACGTGGACACGATGCGGGCGCCAACTGGACTTAATTTAAGTCCATGTCAGCGGCTAGGATAGATTGAGGAAAGAGAAAAAAGGTTGGGATAGATAGGGGCAAAAAAAGTTTCGGATAGATTAGGGAAAACTTTAAAAAGTTTGGGATAGATGGGGACTATTAACCCTTACATTAAATACCTAAATATATTAAAACTAATTTCATTTCTTTAACGTTTTTAAAGGATATTAAAGAATTCTTCAAGCTTCAAATTTTCATAATCCAATGTAGACCAAAAAGGAAAGAGGTTAATGAGGAATACATGGATTTTAAATTTGATATGAAGGTGGAGATGACACAAATATAATTGATTTTTTTTCAAAAAATTTCAATTACTCATTGATTATTCACTCGATGTCCCTATGGCCCTCATACATTAGATTTTTCATACTAGAGGAAATAAACTCCTAGAGTCACACTCTCACCTTGTTACTCATCAGTAGTATTTGGTCGAGAATATAATCATATTAAAAGTTCAATAAAAAAAGGCGGAACCCGAAGTGGGAAGAGAAGGATTTCCATAACCTAAATTCCTTATTGGGACATCCAATAACCTATTTTGAGGAAGTACATTTTTGAAACTGATTTTTGGAGCAGGATTTGGGTAACTCCTTTTGAGGAACTGGGTTTCATATACTCTTTAAAAAGGAAAAAAAAAGGGGAAAGGATCAAAGTGCAAGAGAGACAAAAAAAATAATAGCTTAGAAAAAAAAGGACTTTATGTCGTATCCAATATATAACATTCTAGAAATCTTGCGGCTAGTGATTGATAAGTCATAATAAAAACACGATCAGTATCCACAAGATGTCTTTGGTATCTCAAGTCAAAGGACCACATGCATAACGTTGACATAAATCAACTTGATTAATATTTGGGTATAATACCATTTAGGAATTCATACAGATCAATTCAATAAACTCTTTCTCTAAATAGCATCCACTATATATCTTTAGTGTCTTCACACCAATGGCTACAAGATCAACCATACTTATCATATGAGTCAGATCAGATAGTACTATTCTTTCAAGAAAATTTGATTTCCTTCTTGAATATCTTAAATGTTTAGAATATATGGTTTAAAGATTAGTAATCATTTTTTATGATATCTGACAGAATGAATCGATGCGGTCATTCATTGCACATCAATTCGTGTAAAAAATAAAGCCAAACTTAACAATTTGATGAAAATATCTCGAATTGAGGGGTATAATGGTAAATAAGGGTCCAATCCACAGGGAAATAAGGTATTTTCGAGAGATCTTTTGGAATTTGATCAAATCGGACAATAAATTGGTGATAGAAATTATGGAAAATGGTGGATTTAGAAAGATAACTCAAAGACAAAATCCACGGAATCAAAAATCACTTGATTTGGATTAGTATTCGCGGAGAAATCAAAGAGCGAAGTGGAGAGAAATTTTCCGAAAATCAGATCACGAAATTACCAAAATTAACGATGAAATTAAACTAAATTACTATCCTAAATTACAAATTGGTGATACATGATGAGAGATTAGAGGGAAAACACGTATTCTAACCCGAGATAGCAATCGAAATGATCCAATAAATTGCCGGATCGAGGCTTTTCATTCCGTGATTTCAAAAATGAGCATCGGTGTTCAAGAGATGAATTCTCCTTAATCGATCGACGAAATCTCACTTTTAATCACTCCGTGGACGCAGAAACGAGTCTAGAAGAGATTAGAAGTGATCCAAGGATGGAAGGGTGTAGATAGATCAATTTGATGAAATCATCCAAGAATGCATTACAAAATCGAATAACACCTTAATTTATAGGCGATTTGGGCGTAACCGTCGGATGGAGTGTTTAACCTTCGATCAACGGCCCAGATTAAATGCATGAGGGCAAATCGTTACGATTAAATCTCGGCCCTTGGATCGCGGATGGACGCTCCCAATGAAACCTCACGATTGATTCGTCGCGTAACGCCTTCTGTTCGATCTTCATCGAACAGATGAGATATCTCCACGTGTCCACAGAGGTCCATCGGATGCGTTTAATCTTAGTTGTTATAACTCCCTTGATAAACGGCAGAGATAAAATGCTTTGTTGATTCGATTTTAAAGCTCCAATTTTAAAGCACGTGCGCTGATGGTGATCTGGTAGACCTCGTGTCCACCGCATTAACGCGCGATGATCCACGCTCTTTTAATCCAACGCGTCGCATTCAGCCACGTGTCCTGCAAACTTAAAGAGTGAACTTAGTCCCACACGGATAAAATTAAAGAAACTCGTCGGGTTTATAATGTGGAGCGAATATGACGGTTAACTTAAATTCGACTAACGGATGCTTATATGTACTATAACCCTATATTACGAGTAAATATAAATATGCACACGTGTCACCTCCGCGCCACGCAAGCGCTTGCGTGGGTCCGCATGGCTCTGCCACGTTGCCTTGCGTGCCACGTCGCATCCACGTGGGTCCCGCGCGATAGTTATCCCCTTTTTTGCTCATTTTAATTAATTTAAATAGTTTTAAAATTGAAAATATACTTAAATAAATTCAAAAAAATTCCAGAAAATTCCTATAAATTTTAAAAATCATAACTTCCAAAATACAACTCCAAATTAATCCAGATTTTTTTTCATTGGATCTGAAATTCAATTATCGATCATTATAAAAATTCAAAATATTTAAATAACAAGAGATTTAATTTCTATTTTAAAAATACATTCATTTCTTTAAGATTAAAAGTTTAGAAAATTAAATAAATGTTTATAAAAATGATTTCTCTCATTATTTAACTTTAAAAACCACTTATAATCTCGAGTAAAGATAGGTTATAAAATAATTTATCTTTAATTCATCATAATTAACCCTAAATTGAGATTATAACTTAAAATTGCATGAAATGATAGAAATGCACTCAAAGTATGATAACATACATACACATGGAATGTTTTATGCCTTATTTTGCATTAATAATCATGTATTATCATGTTAAGATTGCATGTTATCAATATCATCACAATTCTCTTGGTCATTGCATATGCTCATAGACTTTATTACAAACATCACACATGAATGACAATCAATAAATTTCATCATAATGAATATAAAAGAGATGCATGGAAGTGTTATTGTCTTATATGTTACATAATAACTATATGTTTCTGCCTTTTTAAAACTAAAAAAATATATGATTTCTGGTGATACTCATTTTTATATATTTAAGTGATTTATGCACTTGATTTTGGGATATATTTAATCATTTTAAATCAATTTCATGAAAAAAATATAATCCTAACTTTTTATAGTGGTAAAGTAAGGGTAAAATCCTCAAGAAGCCTAGGTAACGATGTTAGTAGTTTTCAAAATGGAGAATAGATACATACATAGAGAAGGTCATGTAGGAGCGAAGATAGAGAATACAAAAGATTGAGATGGTAAGAAGAGTTGGATATGAATCTCTATTTTTATGTATATATATATTTAAGATTGATGATAGAATCTTGGGTGAGGTTGATGATGGAATAGGGAAAAGAGAGGGATGGAGATGATTTTTGAAATTGTGATGGTGTAAAGATGATTTTGAGAGATTTTGATTTCTGAATAATGATAAAACTATTTGATAAGTAGGGAAAATAAAAGTATACTATTGATAACATGCATTTATAACTTAAATTCTTATCTTATTTAACTCATATTCATGCTTATTTTATGTGATTATGATGCATGTTATCATAGTTTTTATGAATTTTCTCCATTGGTATGCCATTCTACTAAGTCCATATTTATGCATTATTTAGGGTTAATTATGTGCTTTATGAATGTTTAATCTTTTACAAGGTTAAATAAATAGAAATTAATTACCTTATTTTGACTTTTGTAGATGATTAAAAGGACTAATTCCAAGAAAAGAATGATTGGATGATTTAAAGAGAGAATTTGATGGAGAACTATTTTAAAAAACATGAACACAAGGGTTCGAAGTGAATCAACATTCTCCTCCTTACTCATGAGT
This sequence comes from Lemna minuta, assembly GCA_024174645.1. Lineage (NCBI taxonomy): Eukaryota > Viridiplantae > Streptophyta > Magnoliopsida > Alismatales > Araceae > Lemna > Lemna minuta. The sequence continues at coordinate 10,890,400 of CM044117.1, read as the reverse complement.
GTGAGAAATTATCCATTCATTAAATGGATGAAGAAGACCTCTCTAAATAATTAAAGAGAGTGTATATCTTAAGGGAATTATTTTCCCTCCTTTTCCTATTTTATACTGATCTAAAGATTGACTTGGTCAAAGCATTTAATCCTTATATTTAGAAACCTAGAATTCCTTGAGTGGACCAAGTCAACCACCCTTTTACCTTTGATATAGGTTCCCTAATTTCCAAACCATAACCACCATATCATAGGTACCTTGTGTGAATAAATGATCTCAAAAGAAAAGAAAATAGGAATCCCTTTGTTCTTAACTTCCTTATCTCCTTGAATACCACCTATAGTGAGAATTTTATTAGAGATCTATATATTATTACTGTTAGAAGAAGTTAACTTCAGTGACAACTTCAAGCCAAGTCCATGCATAAGTGAGACCATGCATCTGCTTATTGAAGATCATCACAACCTAAAGAAGCCTCATTAGAAAAGATTGTCAAGCTAACACTTCACGCAAGTGATTATGAAGATATCTACAGTCATGAAATTGCGACGAAGGTTAAAGCATAAAGGAAGCTTGCACAAAGTGCGGGAAACTCAAAGGAAGAATACTACCACCCACGTAAGCAAGAGAGACTTGTAGACACTATCATGGATTCTCGGGTTTCTCCCAACTGACCTACACAGAACTTACCGAGAAGACTCCTCACAGCCAAAGACAAAATGAGGATGCAACCGCCATTCAAGAGAGGAAAAGGCATCAAAGGCAGAAGAACAGAGAAGTAGTCAAAATGAGTCTCCCGACATCCTCCGTTTGGTAAGAATGTCGATGACGCGCTGCAACACCGGTGGCTTCTATCAATTCTAAAGCCTCCTCAAAGGCATATGGCCGCCCATATAAAGCAATAATCACCGAGATGCTTGAAGAATATTTGCCATTACCTCTCTGCCGAATGACCACTACAAGACAGAGAGGCCAAAGATTGAAGCGCAGCGTCCCTATGTCCCTCTCACAGATACATCGACGAACGAGCGAAGGACGAGAAACCTACACCAAGAGAAAGACTCGCGGCCTGGACAATCGGGACGGAGCTCTAAATATATCGACCAAGAGTCGCTCGTCGAGCTCCCATCTAGAATGAAGAAGACTGAAGCCTCCAAGACTATCGTAGAAGAAATGAAGACGCTCGAAAGCAGATAGAAAACAGGAGATCTCTCCCGAAGTTAAGCCATGAACGTCCAACATCACGCACAGACACGCGGATGCTCCATGCAAAGATCCGAGCACAGAGAAGAATCTATTCAGCAAACGCAACATATCGGTGGCATTGGAACTGAAGTTTTCCAGAATTAACTACGTTACCACCGAAAGGTACGGAAAGTAAATTAGCTTCACTCGCTAATTCACTACCCATCCACTACGGAATCTTTCCGAGGATCAGCTCTCCTCTTGCCCATCCCTGCCTTCTCGCCATCAACCCGTCAACCCGTCCCATCTACTCAGGATGCCATCTACTCATCTACTTCCCGAGTGAACGCTACAGGATGCCACGCACGATCAACCCGTCAACCGGCGTAATATAATCGCCTCGACGCGACGCTTCGCTCCTCTGTAACTTCTCCTCTCTATTTCTATAAAATGGAAAGTTGTAGAGAAAAGAAGACAGTATTATTGAATGACAATTTGGGTTACCCTTGGTTCATTTTTTTTACCTTTGTGTTCCATTGTTTCTCCCCGTATCTCCGTCATTCCTTCCTCCACTTCATTTCTTCTCCGCGTTCTACCCCCCTTTTCTATTCTCCCTCCATTTATGTTGCTTTCATCAGTCTTTCGTCAGAGGCTTTCCGAGGAGAATTTATATCATCAGACGGATCCCGAAGCATCGACTTCACCGTCTCCATCAGGTATCATCCTCTTCCTCAAACCGTGAAGGTAGTTCCAATCATAGATCTATAAGTCCATCATTAGCTCTATTTCCCTATAACTACCCTCTATTCCTAACCTCTTTCCGAAACCAATACTATTAAAATATTCTCTCTTCCATCGTCATTTCTCACCGCCGACCTCCTTCTTTCACTTCTTTCGTCTTATTCCGCCTTACCTAACCCCTTAATTATTTCTTATCCGCAAACTTCAATCTCAGCCTCCACATACCCATCGTCTTGCCCATTCTAAAATAAACTTCCGATAGTTCTTCCGCATCTTCTCATAATATATATATATATATATATATATATATATATATATATATATATATATATATTTAATATTCTATCCCTTACGTTATCCACCATTCTCTATCTTCTCCCTCACTTAAACTCTATCTCCATCACTTAATAACTCACTCTCACTCATAATTCTTATAAAATATCTCCTAAATATCTTACACAGTCATCATTCCTCTAATATATTCATTTATTCCTACTTGATATCAACTCATAGATCCTCCCCAATTTGTAGGAATATTAGTATTTCTAAAATATCCTACATCAGAATTCTTAATGAATGCCTTAGTATTATTTTCAATCCATCCCATTTTATTCTTTGAAATTATATTTTTTTTAATGGCATAATATTAAAGATGAAGGAATTTGTGATCCAATGGAGAAAATTTGAGTTTAAAAGGAGTTATATTTTCAAAGTTATTGATTTTTGAAGTTTTTAGACATTTTCTAATTTTAATTTGATTTTTACTGATTTTTATTAATTTATTTCTTAATTAAAACTCACTTATTTTGGCCTCACGTGGCAGGCC